>JARHVA010001297.1:1432500-1605000 GCA_037957365.1 Torreya grandis | reverse complement strand
TGTAGTCTAGATACACATAGTTGTATCACCATATTGCATATAAGGTATTCATGGTCTGTAACCAATAGGTTATCAACTTGAAACCAATAGGAACTATTGTAACAAAAATGAATAACTACCTGTAGCTTACCTAAGCATGCAATAGTTGTAATGTCTAGCCTTTTTATTGATTTTTTTCTAATGCCAAATATTATAGAATAATAATTCATGTCCCTATATAGGCATACATGATGAGGAAGATTTGTAATGTTGAAAATTCTTATTAAATTGCATTTTTCTCCTTCTAACTTCCCAACAATATCACCCATGTTTCTATCCTATAGCCGTTGTTGGCTACATTCTCCATAATATGAATATTCCCAAAGTTATAATTTATTATTGATCAATAACCATAGCCTCTTATGTATATATTTGAGTAGATATTTGATCTGGGGGGTAGACAATATAGGAATAAAAATAGATAATCTAAGTGTGATCAAGCAATATCATTTCAACTATTAGAATATTATTAATGCAATATTTATTTTCTACAAGATATGAAGAAATTTAGTAATTTAAAGTAAACATGTTTTAATTTCAAGGGGAGGATTAGATCTCAAGACTAACGAGGAGGGCCCCCTCAAGAGAACTTGTAGGGAAGATATTGACTTGTTAGCATAGCTAAGTAGATTTGATTTTCAAGTATTCATTTCCATTATTTAATTATGCATATGTTATTTGAGTATCGTATATGATTTTAATATTGTGAATGCCTATAAATTTCTTATTGAAACTTATAAAATAGTTGTTTCCATTCAACTCTATTTATTTCATTTATTCAAGTTTTATTTCCTTTCAAGTACTTTACATTTTTGTAATTTCCTTTATGCAAGTGTGACTATATGTAATTAGAAAAGTCAAACATTGAGTGAAGTGTGAACATATATTGACATCACCTTATCAATCCAAAACTCCCTTGGGTTGATAATAAACAAAGTAGTTATTTTATGCATCAAGTGGTTGCTTCATATTATAAGCATAGGTGAGGTTGGAAAAGGTTTTAAACTTTAATTGGTGGTAAAATTATGCTCATCATTTTGGTAAAATTTATAAACACTATAATTTAATATACTATATATGATTTGTTAGGTGTTGTAGGCCCTTATTATTATTTTAATCTACTAAACTTTTAAAAATTACCTTTCCACCCCCCAACCACCTAAATCCACTAATAACCTAGGGAATCCACCTTTTAACCACTATACCCCCATATAACCTTATTACCAACAACCTCACACTAACAAAGACCAATTTTACCCATGGTTATAACAAACTTGCCAATTCAAGTGAATTGATGTTGATTCTATAAATTGGTGTCGATCCATATATACCCAACCAACCTTTGGATTTGGACCAAAAAACTCTAAACTTCAAAGTGATGCTTAAATTTTTGGGAGAATTAAGGAATCCCTTAATGTCACTCTACCAAAATTCTACTGTATACGATCTTACCCATCATCACAAGTCTAAAGGACTACCTACATTTTTGAGAAGGAATTTATTATATTTACAACTAAGTTCAAGGTAAGTAATCATGTTATTTATTTAATTTTCTATTAGTATTTTTACTTTTATCTACTTATCTATTATTTAGAATACCATCTATATCCCTTTTCATCTACTTATTATCCTCTATGATCCAATTCTATCTCTATTTTAATTAATCATAGTTTCAAAGAGAATCGATGTTAATTTATTCTGAATCGACATTGATCTTACATGATCAACATTGATTCATTATGTTTAAATTTTAAAACTTGAGCCTTTTATCTTAGACCCTTGTCTTTAATTCATACTAATTTCCTATCCTTTTAAACATGGCTTTGTTATATAGATAACTCTACTAGGAATTATGCATGATGTCATTAACATCACTAATCTACCTATAGTATCCCAACCCCTTTTGTTAATCAGAGTGACAAAGCCTTTGAGCTACCACTTTTCACCATAATTTACTCTCCCTCTTTTGAATCCATTGCTAACCAACTTGATGTCATATAAGAGGATGTGAATGATGTTATGGATTATTGGGATGAATATTTCACTTACATTGATAGCTTAATTAGAGATTAAATCCTAATCATTTTATTATCATATCTTTATCTATTATAATTTGAAATGTTGTTTATCCACTTAATTATGTAGACAAGTGAGGTTACATCCACTTGAGAAAGTTCACAACTTCCTAAGACTAGTTCATAACTAGGTAGCTCACCCATTTATCTATTAATATATTTTTTGTCCAAGTTATTTATTTGTGTACAGGTTATTCTTCCCAGCCAAAAATAATATCCCTTGATCATTGGATTCAAGTGATTCATAATAATTTCCTAATCTCTAGGTATTCATTATAAACCCTAGTTTTCCTTGAGTTTTTAGTAAGTTATTTAAATTAAATAAAAATGAAAAACTACTATAACATTTTAGCATGCCCGATGGGACCCATAGGGTCACATTTTTATTATTATAATTAATTATGAATTTATCCATCTTTCTCTCCTTTCCTCTTGATTGTTGTCTTCATTCAAAAAAATACAAAATTATTTTTTGTTTCCTTTCTAAAGGTTAAAAAGAATTGCATCCATTTTTTCTTACTTAGGTAATTCATATAGAATAACCTTGGTAGGTTAATTTATCATAGAAATCACTTCTTACACATAAATACCAAACCAATTACATAATAAACTCATTAAATATTGACATAAGGGAATTGACTGGGATTTTATCGCCTAGTAGTAACCTACATCTTGACTATCCTACTTGGATTTCACCACCAAGGGGAGAACCAACTCAATACATTGGTTGAGTATAAATCCTAGTTATTTAATATATATTGTCTATGCACCCAACACCCTTAAACTATGGTGTGTGAAGTGAGGGGGTAGGCCCTAATACCAGGCCAAGTATTAATTCTATTACATAAATCTTTTTGAGCCTAAACAAACCTGAAATCATTTCTAGATAGTCATTTATTAGGACCCTTGATAACATTTCTTTTATTTTATCACACTTCAAAATGGTGATCCTATTACATGGTCTATTTTCACTAATGATTTTTTGGATCATTATTAAAATAATGTCTCTGAGAACTATTTTATCTAGTTATCCAATCTATGTTAACAGGAATTGTGAAGGATTATATTCATCAATTTGAGAATCTATCCTTATAGGTGGAAGACATCACTAAGGAAAATTTAAATAATATTTTTTTGGGTGGAATCAAAGATAACATCCAATTGGAGGTTAGGATGTTTAAACCATGGTATGTATTAGAATATATCCTAAGGGCATGCATGGTATAAGAAAAAGAGATGGTCAAATAGAAAACTTTCACTATTGGTCATGATCACACCTTTCCAACACCATCATTTCCTCAACCCACGAGATTGACACCTCAGAAAATTGAGGAGAAGAGAGACAAAGGGTTGTGTTATGGTTATGATAGCAAATGGAGAAAAGGATATCATTATGCTAAAAATAATATATTTTACATCGAAGGTGCCAATGAGATTGAAGATGATGAGGAGGCAATTGGTGAGGATGTAGAAGGACCTGAGGAGGAATCTAAAGACTCTCATCTTGCTATTTCTTGTCATACCCTTTCAAGTATTAGTACTCCCCAAACTATTAAGGTGGTGGGTTTCCTTAAGAAATAGAAGGTCACTATATTGATTGATTTTGGGAGCACATACAATTTCATCAACATTAAGTTGGTTGCTCATTTGAACTATTCATTTATCCTACTCTAGAATTTTAGGTCATGATTATAGATGATGGTACTGTTAGTTATTTAGTAAAATTCCATAGTATTAAGCTGGTCATGGGAGACTACCTATTAGATTATCCTATGTTTTATATTTCCATGGGTAGATTTAACATTATTTTAGGAGTACAATGGCTCACCACTTTGGGTACTATTGAGATGAATTTCTAAAAATTATTCATGCACTTTCATTTTGAGGGAAGGACATTTGAGCTAAGGGGATTAAGGGCTTAATCTATACAACTTGTTATCTCCCATCAAATGACTAAGATTGTTTGAAAGGGTGCTAAAGGATTTGTAACTTGCTTGTTTTCCATTGAAGTCCAACCAACTCAACCATCTATACATCATGATCTACAAGTGATTGATGCTCATTCTATTATTTTTGGTGACATGCCAAAAGGACTTCCACCCAACTACATACATGATCATGCCATCAAACTTATTCCTAGTAGTATACCACCTAGATTAGGCCATAGAAGTATCCCTATGCCCAAAAAATTGAAATTAAAAATATGGTATAGGAGATGTTGGAATCAAGAATCATTCAACACAACCAACATGAATAATCTTCACCAATTGTCATGGTGAAAAAGAAAGATGACACTTGAAGGATGTGCCCTAACTATAAAGAGCTCAATAAGTACACTATCAAAGATAAGTTTCTTATTCCTATCATTGATGATTTTATAGATTAATTGAATGGTGCTCTTTGTTTTACCAAATTAGATCTCCATTCTAGGTATCATCAAATCTAGATCCATGATGAAGACATACCCAAAACAACTTTCAAAACTCATGAGGGCCATTATGAGTTTATGGCTATGCCTTTTGGTCTAAAAAATGCACCATCCACCTTTTAGAGTTTGATGAATACTATTTTTAGGCCATTTTTGAGGAAATTTATTATGGTGTTTTTTGATGATATCCTCATTTATAGTAAAAATTGGGAAGACCATTTATAGCATGTGAAACAGGTACTCTCAATTTTGGAATAGCATCAGTTATATGCCAAACCTTCCAAATGTAATTTTGGATCTTGTGAGGTTGAGTATTTGGTTTATATGGTTTCAAATGGAGTAAAATTAGATCCTAAAAAAATTCAAGCAATGGTGGACTGGTCAATTCTTAATCACTCAAGCAACTTAGGGGATTTCTAGGGCTAATTGGTTACTATCATATATTTATCAAAAATTATGGTGGAATTGCAACCCCACTTACCTCTTTGTTGAATAAAGAATCCTTTCATTGGATTTATATAGCTACCAAGCCATTTAAATAATTGAAACTCATTATGTGCACCAATCTAGTGTTGGCCAATCCTAATTTTTCTAAGAGTTTTGTGGTTGAATGTGATGCATCTAGATATGGTATGGGTGTTGTGCTCATGCAAGAAGGTAGACCAATTTCATTTGAAAGTCACCAACGAAAGGGTAAAAATTATTTTAAGCCCATTTATGAGAAATAAATGATGGCCATTCTGCATATAGTCAAACAATGGAGACCTTATTTGATGGGTCATCACTTTCAGGTAAAAACTGATCATGATAGTCTCAAATATTTTTTGGAACAATGGTTGTCATCAGAAGAAAAATAAAAATGGGTAACTAAGATGTTAGGCTATAATTTTGAAATAGTCTACAAGAAAGGCAAAGAAAATGTGGAGGTAGATGCACTATCCAATAGAGATAAATTAGTTGAGGAATTGTTATGTGCCATGACCATTTAATAGGAATATTGGCTAGAGGAAGAAATATCATAATGGGAAAATGATCTTGTTACCCATATTGATTCAAAATCTTTAGCAAGGTTTGGTTGGATTTGAAAAATTCACATGGAAGGGTAATGCATTATGGCATAAAGATAGATCATACCTATGTAATAATTATCTTCTCAAACAAAAAACCCTTCAGGAACTTCATGCAACTCCACTTGGGGGTTAGTAAGGATTTTTGAAAACCTATCATAAAATCAAGTAGGATTTTTTTTGGAAGGACTCAAGGGGGATGTCTAGAAATATGTGTCTGAATATATGATCTATCAATAAAATAAAGGTGAAACCATCAAAACCCTAGGTATTTTGTAGCCTTTATCCATCCCTAGCCAACATTGGTAAGAGATGTCTATGAATTTCATTATAGGGTTACTGAAATTTGATGGTCAAAAGTTATCATGGTTGTTGTGGATCATCTTAGAAAGTATGCTCATTTTTGTTCTTTATCACATCCATTTGTTGTTAGTATATTAGCTTTTGCTTTTTCTAAATATAGTTCAAAAACTACATGGTACTCCTAATATCATTATCAATGATAGAGATCCCATTTTAACTAGTTCTTTTTGAACTAAATTATTTACATGTTTGGGTACCAAGTTGGCTCATATTTCATCTTATCATCCTCAATTAGATGGAAAAACTAAGGAATTCAACAAGTGTCTAAAAGGATATCTCAATTGATTTGTTTTTAATAAACAAGATAAAAGGGTTCATTGGTTGCCACTTGTTGAATGGTGGTATAATACTTCTATTCATAGTTATTCTAAAATGTTGCCCTTTGTGTCCTTGTATGGATACCACCATCCATACATCACCTCAACCTTGAAGGTCTATCCTAAGGTTCATGTAGTTGAGAAACATATTCACCATTAACAAGAGGTCCTTGCAAGTTTGTGTGAAAAATTAGCCATAGCCCAGAATCACATGAAGTAGTAGGCAAATCAATACAAGAGTGAGAGGCATTTTAAAATTGGTGATTGGGTCTTTGTTTGCTTATATACATATAAGTAGATGTCATTGAAGTAATAGAAAAAGGATAAAAAGCTATCCCCTAAGTATTATGGGCCTTATCAGATTTTGAAAAAAATTGGTAGTGTGGCCTACAAGTTAGAGTATCCTTCATCCACTCACATACATCTAGTATTTCATGTATCATGCCTAAAGAAAATCATTAGACATCAAGTTACTAATCAAACTAAGTTACCAAAATTAGATGAGTAAGGGAGATTTATTCTTGATCTTAAGGTGATCTTTCAAATGCACACCAAGCTATTGAGGTTTAGAGTGATTAAGGAGTGCCTGATCAAATGGAAGAATCTTCCATGTGAAGATGCAACTTGGGAGGATAAATCCTTTATGCAACAACATCCAGATTTGATTTAATATTAAGGACAATGTTTTTTTGAATGGGAGGACCATAATACACTCTTAACCTTTGGTGTGTCTATGGATATGTGTGGCCAACTTGTGGCTTATATACCTATTTTATATTCTTGTTACATTTCTCTATGTTCTTTGTTAGGTCAGATTATAGAATAACCATGTCTAAGTAGACTATATATAGGAGGTAGTGGTTAGTATTTAATCATGATATTAAGTATATTACTCTTATTACATTATTTTGGAGGTTACCCCCTGAAGTGGCTCTACTATATTATCCATTATTTTGCTCTGTTGTCAATTATTACTATGTGATCTCTTATATTTGTCTATTCATTGAGATATATATATTAATTTTGTGTGAGCATCTGATTAATTTCCTTACAAAAATTAAGAAATTAAAATATTTTTAGGTACATTTTTAGTGTGTGTGTTTCTATTTTTCACTAAATACAAGATAATCAAAAAGACTTTTGTGTGTTTTTTGCTTTTATTTCTTGATTTTTTCTTTATCTCTAGATGGTTTTGATGCGACATCAATCACTAAAGCAAACCAAAACTCTAAATTCATCCTCATACATGGATAATTATCTTATTACTCCTACTTCTCCTAAGTCCATGTGGGAAGTTATTCCCTAGTATTATACTTAGGGCAATCCTCAATTCACCACCATATTGGATAACAATCCAAACATGCTTAACCATTATATCAGCTCTAGTTCTTGCTAGCCAAAATTGGCCTACATATAAAATTTTTACCTAGATGGATCAGAAAAATCTCTTGGACCTTTAAGTAACCTTATAACTTGAATACTAGTCCCTTTTTGGTCTTGAATTAATGATGTAGTGCAGTATTCTAGTAGGTCCCGGTGTGGTGTGAGAAGCTGAGTAGAGTATCCAGGGGCATGAAGGAGATTTGATATGTTTGGAAGATTTCATGAGGTTTTTGGAATTGAATAATATCATGAAAAACTTTTTTGAATAATTGGACTAGTTGGAAGCCTTGAGAAACCACTTCAAAGTTGAGAATTTGAGTTTCAGGGACAAAGTCCCTAAAAGTTCAAAAACCCAATCCCAAGCATTTTTGTTGATGCCATAGAATAATATTTAAAGGAGGTTTTATGCATAAAAATGTTACCATAGTTTATCCATATCATAGGGTAATATATTTGAAAAAGGAACAAGGTGTTTGAATAGAGGAGATTATTGTTTGAGGGCCTCCAAGTTTAAATTTTATTCATTGTGATCATTTAGTGATTTTTGAGTGTTCAATGACATTCACACCCAAAGATAGAAATGTAAGGTATGAAATTTGGCATGGGAAATTATGTAATATTACCCAAGGTGAATAAAACTTGTCCCAATATTTTTAATACATGCAAAGGACAAAAAATCCATTTTTAAATTTTCTAGGCCTAGAGAGCTAAGAGAGGCCTAAAATGCTAGAAGAGAAAGGGGTGAAAGTAGTACTTTCCTTGGGATTTATGACCTTAAATTTTTAGGATAGTTGGGGGAATGGAAAATACATAAAAATATCTCTCATTTTCCTTATTTCACCCCTAGAACTGAAGAAACATCATCAAGGTAAGAATAGGGCAGTAAGCTTGTACTTTTTTGTTTGAGAGATCGGTAATGTTTTTATGAGTATTTAAAAATTTTATAGGTTTTACCCATTCATACCTATCAAATTAATCCAAAAATAGTTATAGGTGAGGCCTATAACTCATTTTAACCCCCCAATCCAAAACATGGTCTTAGAAAGAGCATGAGAGAAGCCCTAAACTAGGGTTTTATTATTTTTGAGAGTTTTAACCCTCCAAATTTGCCAAAATTTTGTAATATGATGTTTTAAAAGGTTTAATAAGTTATTAAATAGGTTTTGGGTTGATTTGAGGTTGTATGCTATGGTTTCTAATCCTGAGGTGTGCTTAAAGGCTAATTAGGCCTAATTGAGGGGAACCTAATGAAGGGAGTGTGAACTTGGAGTGGAATTAGGTCATGAAACTTGTAACACACATGTAATGACATGGATAATAGATATAAATTGTCTCAATTTTTTAGGAGAGATTATATAATGGTCAAACCAAAAAGAATTTGAACAAAAAAGGGGCTACAAGCCTAGAGAAGCCATGGTGAGTATGTTGTGTAGAAAGAAGTGTTTCAACGGAAATTGGAAGTTGAAAGGGGTTATTTAAGGTGTGATAATATCACCTAAGACTATCCATGACAAAATAATTATCTATTGAAGCCTATACCAATTTTTGGTCTTTCAAACCCTTGAGATTGGTTGCCTAGTGAAGCTATTGAAAGCATAAGAAGAAGTTGAAAAAGGGCACGACTCTTGAGAAGGTTTGATGATGACACAAGAGTGTGATGAAGTTATAAACTCAGTGTATGTAACCATTACCATTCCCCCCACACAATCTCACCTACATATAAAGCATCACATTGGAGTATTCAAGTTTATACATCTTGGGGATGGAGTCTTGTTTAGGAGGCTCTCAAGAGGTCAAATAGCACGCCATGTGAAAAGCGAATATGAAATTGGTTTTCCAAATATCTTAGTGTGAAATAGATAAAACATGCTAGTAAGGAGTCTCAAGGATCTTAACATAGTCAGTTCCTCTCAAATCTCTGCCTACAACCTCAGTAACCCAATCTTTCCTTTAGATTAGAAGGTTGAATAAGAGCACAGTGGTCTCTAAGGAGGTTACATGTTCAAGGGAAGGTAATAATGATGATATAAGATCATTATGAGAGATAAATATGTAGATTAGGACAAAAAATTTAGTCATACACCTTAGAAATAAGGAAATATAGTCATGGGAAACCCAAACCTATATATCAAGCTCTTGGTGATTGATGACACATTGGTCAATAGTTGAAATTCATGCTAAATAGAGATGATTAAAAGAGGAATAATGAGTGAGGTGAGGTAAATTACATGAATAATTTATATTAAGTAGGTTTATGATCAGGTTCAAGCCTCATAAACACACACCTACATACTATTGATACATACAAGCAGGGTTCATAAGGAAGCATGGGAGATGGAAGGCAAAGAAATGAAGAGTGGAATTATGAAATGATAATATCCATGATAATTTTAAATAAAAATAATAATGTTATATCACAAAAAAAATCAAGGAGAAGGAAAACTCAATTGTGATTTTTGATGAAGCAGACACATGTCATTAACTTTTGCCAAAGTGGGCCTATAGGCCAAAGTATGCAGGATCTAATCAAAAAATTTGGTAAAGAGGATAATTATGAAATAATATACCCAATAAACATATTTTTTATTATTTTTGACAATGGTAACTATTCACTATTTTAGTATAATCAATCCTATGTCAAATCACAGTCAACAACGGAGCATGCCTTAGAGAAATTGGCCATTTAGGACATCTACAGGCTAAATCAAAGCACATAATTTTGTAATATGGTATAAATAACCTAAAAAATCATCCCATAACATCATAAAGTTCATAAAAGAGTGAAATTTCCAACTATTTTGACACAGTCCATTGCCAGTCAAGAAGGTAGCCATTGGAGACCAAATAAGGTTTTGTTAGTTCTAGATGCCAAGAAGCATTTTAGGCCTTGGAGAAGTCTTATAATGGTATAATATGATGTTTAAAACATATATTTTCTTATGGGAGTGATAAAATTAATGTTTTTAATGAAATTTTTTGAAGAAAGACAAGTTCTGGCATAAAGGAAACATGCAAGCAACTCAAGGTAAATTATGGCAAAAAGGGTCTATAGGACAAAGTACACATCCAAATGACATTATATTTGGTAATTTTCGTAATAATTAACAATTATATCTATAAAAATTATCATAAATGTCATATTACAAGTGGAATTTCTCATTTTTTTGTCACAGTCCCCCCAATGTCTCATAATGGTCACTATTCATGCAAGCATACTTTTTGGAGTTTTAAGGTGTGTTTTAGTTTTAAAAGTTTAAGTAAGTGTTTTAAAATAATTTTAAGATGGTTTTAATCCTATTTAAAACATTTTTATGGTGTTCACACTTAAAAATCCATGCAAACACATCAGTAAGCTCAAATCCCCACAGACATCCTCAAGGCATAAAAGGCAAAGTTGAGTTTTGATCATTTTGATAGGTATAATGAGGTTTTTAATGTTTCATTAATATTTTTAAAATAAAATTATATTATTTTTATTTTAAAATTGTTCATTTGGAGAAATTTAAGCTTTTTTAGGCTTAAGACACCCAATTTTAGCCCATCTTCAGATGCTTGTTTCTTTCATACCATAAAGAGTTGGGAAAAGTGATTATATTATGTTTTGAGTACCCATATTCAATTTGAATTTAATTATGTATTTATTTTGGTTAAGGTCCTGAGTTGTATAAACAATCAATAAGAGTGTAAGTATGCCTAAAATGCTTGTAAACCCTACATGCAATCATCTTTTGGTGTGTATCTTTTCACACATTCTATATGGTAGCCCAATATTTTTAGGGGAATTGAAAGGGACTATGTACCATATATTAATGGAAATTATTGGTGTACTATATGTATTCATTGTATGAAAAAATATTTTGAAAGTGAGCTTGTTTGAGCTTGCAAAGGAGCTTTTTGCCCAATTTTGAGTTTTTGGACTCATAGATCCATAAAATTTCCTATAATGACTTTTAAAACACTTTAAATTTGTATAGGAATCACTATATCTCCTTAAAAACCTATTTTTCATTATAATCTGGCATGTTTGGATGCCCAGGAGGCCCAAAATGGCTAAAAAATGCATATTTTTGAAAGTATTCAAAGAAATAAATGGTCTAAATCCATGAATTATGTCTAATGGGACATAAAAAAATATTATATTTCACTTAAATCTCTTCCTAATAGTTTCTATGGTGCCTTGGTGAGCTAAAGGGTAAAAAACCCCATTTTTTTGACATTTTAATGCATTGTTGCAGGTTTAATGATGTTTTCCACCATTGTTACAGGTATTGAAGGTTTTTAAAAATATTTATTTTAATCCTCATAAACATTACATGAATGTTTTAAAGTCTTTTACAAGTCCAAAAGTGGTCTTCAGGGTGCCAAATGGCCTTCGGAGTAGTTTTCAGGAGAGTTGGTTTAAGGTGATTCAGGATTGTGACTTCCATCAATGGAGTCTAAGTGAGTTGTATGTATCATGAAGTTTATTTCAGTTTTGAGGATAAAATAAACTAAAAAAATAAATATAACCTCAAAAATCAAAGTCAAGTTGAAATTAGAAGATAACCTCCATGGTTAGTTAAGCATAAAATGCTAAGTCAACTAGCTTTTACATAATATCTTCTAAAAGTTCAAGTTGAGGAGTTTTTAAAGGTTTTAAAGAGTTTCAATCAAGAAATTTGAGCATTCAATACATTTTCAAAGTCTTTGAAGACTTTTTATTTTTAGTGGATCATGACATCATCATCCTCAACAAGTTCTTATGTTCTAGTGTGTTTCTCAACCAATGAGAGGGTTTGAACACTATTGAAGCTAATGGAGGTTAATTTGTTAAATAAGGATTAGTTATAATTAACCCAAATGTGGGTGATAATCTATGGAGGGTGGTTGGATCTCATTTATTAATTTTTTTTCTTGCCTCTTCTCTTTCTCTTCCCCATTTCTCCTATATCTCCCATTTCTCCCCCAATTTTGTAAGATATTCTCATTTGACAAGGAAAAACCCTATAAATTTTTTTAATAAATATCTTTTGAATCAATAAAGATCAATTTTTACCTATCTTTTGCTTAAATTGTGATTATCAAGCTTGTGTATGATGACCTTGTGAAGAAGTGTTCTTCCATGTCCATTGCCCTTCTTTTTAGCCTATTTTTAAATGTTTTCAATTTAGTTATAGGTATGAAATTGAGCTATTTCCACCATTAATGGATGATTGGTGTGAAATTTGAAATTCCTCTTTGCTTCATGTATTATTTGGTGAGCCTAGTTTATGAAACACTTATACAAATTAGCTAGTTTGTGAGTTGTGTGAGCAAGAATTATCTTATGCTGAATTAGTGTTTATTTCATGATTATGTGAGTGTCAATAAACTTGGTGTATCACCCATTTATCTATCTTAGTTACCGTATACTCTTCTCTACCTCTTTTCCAAGAAGAAACATTAGTTTAGGTGATCTACCAAGAGGAAGTTGGCCTTCTCTAAAGGTTCAACCTCACTATAGGATACCCATAGGAGCCTAAAAAACTCTCCCACAAGGGTGAAATTCAATGCTATAATATTTATTATGGAGATGGATTCTCCATAACTTTAAGAATCCATGGAATGGGGATTCCAACCTAACTCTTTTTGGGAGGAGTTGCTCTTTGGAGAGCATAGTACAATGAAAATTGTTAGTTTTATTCAGGGGGTAAGCTATTGTTAATTATTCGGAGATATACACATCCCACTTCCCCCCATATAAAATTTTACAAGAATACTTATGGCATGACTTTATAATAAGGTGAAGGGTTTACCATAGCTATGGTGTCCTCTTATAACAATCCTCCTCTGACTAGTTTTGGCACTAACACTACAGAACATTTAGGCAATTAGCCTCTAATAACATCTAGTGTTCTATCCCCAACTAGTACCCAAGATCATAATGTTATTGTACCTCAACCTATGTCTACTTTGCCTATTAATATGGTACTCATAACATAGTTATCTCAATTCTAACAACCTTTTCACTGATCCAAACTAGCGTACCTTTGAATCCTTAAACTTAGCCTTTACAACAAGCCCCTATAATTCAACCTCCTCAATAATATATCCCCTTCACTACCCAACACATAACTCCTACAAAAGCTATTGGGTTTACTTATATCCCCTTACAATCCCCATAGTATGTGGTGGCATCCCAACCAATCATGATGTCCTCAGTTGGTTATCATTTATCCCAACCCTTTTCCACTCACCTTCCTACTTATCCACTCCCAAAATAGAATGTCTTGGGGGTATTCCTCTATACAACACCTAACCAGACCTTATGAGCATCTTTATGAATATGATTTCCAATTTAAAAGCTTCTAACTCTAGGTAAAAAAAATATGCTCACTTATGAGCAAATCTATAATGAACCTATTAACCCAGCAGTCCCCATTATACCTTACCTTCCATAATGGGATATTATAAATTTTATGAAGTTTTAAAATAAGGAGTATCCTCATCAACACCTTCAAGTGTTTAGACACACTTGTTACCTTATAACTTATGATGATGAAATTCTTCTTAGGACTTTTCTATGTCACTAACTAGACCAACCTTAGATTGTTACAACTTGATTCCCCAATATTTCTTATTTTATTTTGGGTATCTAACCCAAATATTCTCAGATCAATTTTCTATCAACATTATAAGAAAAGTAATTATCACTTACCTCTATTTTATTAGATAGTTCGATGATGAATATGTTGCTAATTTCATGGCTAGATGGAGGAATTTCATAAGCCATATCACTTTTTACCTTCCACAACCCAAACTAATTAAATTATTTATGAGATCTTGTGTTAAACATATCTCATCAACATTACGGGTGTAATCCTTCAAAACCTTTGAGAAGGCCTTTTCAATGGTGCATAAATTATAAATTAGAGCCTTGGAAGAAGGGAAAGTAAAATTGTGTAGTGAAAACTTCAAACTTGATCCCTCTAAAGTGAATAAAAATAATAATAAAACCAAAGGAGTTGTTAATACCATAGTTATAAAATCAACACCACTACAAATAAGAAGCCAATCTAAGCCCTCTACCTCTCAGGCACAATATTCAAAACCATTGACATGTTTTCCTCTATGATAGCATACACCTTTAGGAGAGTATTACGTGTCTATATTGGATAAGATATTAAAGGCATCTCTCATCAAACTTCCTTTGGTGAGACCTCTTGATGATTCTCACCCTAAGACTATATGGTTTAAGGAAAATGACTTTTTCAACTTCCACTACATAATAGGTTATGATGTCAATAGCTAATACTATTTCAAGGGTTTAGTATAAAACCTTATTGATCAAGGAGAGTTACAAATAGATAACCATAATTCACCCCCTAATTAGTCTATAGATATCTTTAGATAGCCATTCCCTAATATGCTTCCACATCTAATTCCATGTAGGCTAATTCAAGATCCACCTTAGATCATGAAACTCATGTAATCAACATGATCCATGATCAACTTTTTCCTAAAGAAGTTGATAGTAGTTCTATCCTTGATATCATTATAGGAGATACCTTTGAGCCATTTGAATTAAGTGAAGTTATCCCAAAAACACACTCAAGATTTTTGGATCTCATTATTTGGGATCCACTTCAGGAAATTATATCTAAAACATTTGAGATGATCAACTAAAATTAAAAGAGGAAAATATTATCGAATAAAATCCTTGCTTAGACATTCTGTAAGATACACATACCATTCCTCATGTCATCACAATATCTACATCTAGCATACCCATCCCCTCTATCTTATTACCTCTTGAGGAAATTGTCATATTACCTCTTTAGGAAAATCCTCAATCAACTTCTCCATACCTCCCTTGTCACTTTACTACCAATAAAACCCATTAACCCTCATATTTAGATACCAGTGTGGTATCAAGAAAATAGGAAATGTGTGTATCATCAGATAGCATGTCATGACACAGAAAGTTATTATGTATTAAAAGTTGTGTTTTGAAACTTATTAGAAGAGGATGATATTTTAATGGAGTAGATAGATCATGACCATCCCCACACTCAAACTACTAAGGTTATATACACATCAGATAGTAACATACTACCAATAGTACCAAAATGAGTTGTAAGAGAAGATAAAACCTTTGATAGATCTTAGTGTCAACCTTTCTCCCCTAGATGTGGACAAGCATAAGAATGTAATAAATCCCCCTTTATTTTAGATATACATAGTTCAAATAGCTATGTTATCCTAAACCCAGGGTCATAAGACCCAAAATCATGATAAATCCAAAGTGACCATTATAAAAGCCCCAATTCCTACTAAAAATAGTCCAAAAATGCCTGCTTTAAAACCTAAAATTTCTATTTTATGGAAATCTCAAAACAATAATGCTTCAAAACTCATATAGATATCTATTTTAAAGTAGCTTCATCAGCTCCTAGTCAAGATGTCTCTATATGAACTTGTCCAAAATTCTATGTAGCATCACAAGGCTATGATAGAAGCCTTGTAGGCCATCAAGATATAAGCTAATGAACCCCAACCTTTATTTGATTTTATTTCATCACTTCAAAATTTGTTATCCATAACATTCCATGATTTATAAATACCACCTTTATAACCTAATGACTAAGATCCCACACTATTTATCACTATCTAAATTAATCAAACTTGAATCAAATTAGTAATGATTGATAATGGTATAAGTATAAATATCATCTCCTATCATTTATTTAAAAAAAAGTAGTTAATTGAAATATTTGTATCCCAATCCCCACCGTTTTATGAGAATTTAATGATACTATCACTCCTACATTAGGGATGGTAGTCCTTCACATTCAAGTAGGAATAAATTTTCCACATGAATTGTTTTATGTAATAGAAGGGGATTTTCAATACAAAATCTTATTAGGTCATCCCTATATACATGTTATTCATTGCATACCCTACACTGTGCATTGATGTATTATATTTGAACATGAAGGTAAAATACACAATGTTCTTACTGATTCCCATCCATTACAAAATTATAACCTCACCTTATAACTAAGTGATGTTTTATTTCCATTAAAAAACATTACCCTATCAACATCTAATGATGCATCCTCTAGTATAACAATCCATGCATCAAGGATTGGCAAGGAGTCCATTGAGTTCATGTTTTAGCAACTATCAATTAGAGAGTATCAATTATTAACACTCAATACTCTCCCCATTCCTCTTGAATATGGGTGTATAGATAAATAACATGCTTATTATCTAATTTTATGAGAAATTATTCCCTTTGGTCCACCTTTCCTCTGCACCCATTTGATCTATAGGGGGATCAACCAGCCTTCTTTAGGCCTTTCTAACCAAATCCATGCCTCACTATTTACCTCAAATTTGTTCATTCCACAATAAACCCCACTTTGAAAAGACATACTTACAACAACGTGTTTGGAAGGGTTTTGGTATAGGATGCTATGAGCAAGGTCCACACAAGGTTATGTTATGAGATTTTAGAAAACCTCATGAAAAATATGGACTCAATTTTAACAAAAATCCCAAAACTATCTTAGATATTACTTTTCTTCCTATACTTAAAGAGGACATACCATCCTCACCATCCAGTACCCCTTCTTTGATAGATGACATCGTATCCATTCCCTAAAGCTTTTTTTAAGTTAGTTCCATTACTACAGAACCTCTTGTCTATCACCATGATGGGGAAGTCAAAACCATTCCTTTATCCTACCCAAACAGGAAAAGGAAAGATTTTTCCACCATCATTTTTCTTCAATGCTAGGATGATGAGTTGATCTTAACTCATTTAGGTGTATAAAAATCCCACCTACATAAATACCTTTCATATGGAACCTCTAGTCTATTAAATGAGGCTACCATTGAAATTAACATAGGATCTCATGGGACTCCATAAATAATTAAGGTTAAAAAATCTTTAGATTCTCAAGAGCATAAGGATTTCACTACATTTATAATAGATCATAGTGAGGGATTCCTTGGTCCTATAGTGACATGCCTAGAATTGATCTTGCGATTTTCATACATAACATTGTCAGATTCCCTAATTTCAAGCCTATAAATTAAAATCTTTAAAAAATTCATCCTTGCATTACACTCTTATTCAAGGAAGAATTACAGTGTATCTTATTTGTTAACTTATTCCGACCTATCGATTAACCTCAATGGGTATCTAATATCATCCCTATCACAAAGCTTACAAGGGGACTATGCTTTTGTACTAACTTTCATGACCTTAATCTTGTTTATCCTAAGGATGATTTCCCTCTCCTTAAGATTGGCCAATTAGTGTATTTAATAGATAATCATGAAATTTTTTCACTTATGGATGGTTTCCTTGGATATAATCAGATCCTTATCATGCCAGAAGACCAACATAAGACTTCATTTATTACTCCCTAAGGGACCTTCTGCTATCAAGTTATGATTTTTGGCCTAAATAATGTAGAAGCCAACTATCAAAGAGCCATGACTTATATATTTCATGATATCATCCATAAAAGTTTTGAGGATTATGTGGATGATCTCATTGGTAAGTTGAAATTATAAAAATACCACCTTTTAGTCGTAAAGGTAATTTTTACTTGCTTAATCTAGTTTTATGTCCATCTAAATTCCAAGAAATACATTTTTAGATTATTAACATGTAATATTTTAGGTTTTATTTTCTATGTTTGAGGGATAGAAGTCAACCCCACAAATATTAAAGCCATTTTATAAATACCTCCCCCATCTCATCTTAAATAGCTTCATAGTTTTCAAGGTAAATTATAGTCCATCCATCATTTTATCTCCCAACTATCTGACTGATGTCAACCATTCCATGACCTCCAAGAAAAATATATTTTTTAATTAGGACTCTAGTTATTAGGAGGCCTTCAATTCTCTTAAGATCTACCTTCTTTCACCACCAGTTCTCACTCCCTTGAAAGAGGGACAACCCTTTTTATTGTATATTTTTACTGTAGATCATGCCTTTGGAGCCATGCTTGCCCATTGTGATGATAAACATAAATAATAGGTGGTTTAATATATTAGTCACACACTTTTTAAATATGAGACACATTATTCACACACAGAGAATTTATTCTTGGCTCTAGTCTTTGTAACTTCCAAGCTTCACCATTATCTGCTCAATCACAAGACTTATGTGGTCATGAACACCAATCCCCTAAAATTTATGCATTTAAATCCTTATCAAAATTAGTGAATAGCCAAATGGCTCATTCTTTTTGAAAAATTTGATTTGGAGTTTATCCATCAACAAATATTTAAAGGTCAAATCATTATTGATCAACTTGCTAAGGTACCTCTCGCTGGTAACTAACTAGTTAACTATGAATTCTCAAATGAATCCATATCCTCCACATCTCAAGTTGATCTGAAATATCAAATGACTCTATTATTTAATGGATCTAAGTGTGAGCATGGTGGGAGATCTAGAATTATCCTAATCCCTCTTGGGGGACACCTATACCCCTATCTTTTAAGCTTGATTTTAAATCTACTAATAATGTGGAAGAGTATGAGGCTTTGATCATAGGTATCTAAACCAATTTATCCTTGGGTATTAAAACACTTAATATCTATGGTGATTTTTAGCTTGAGGTCAATAAAAATATAAGACCTTGGTTGATCAATTGTTATCCACTTTCAAGCATTATGTTATCTAAACCACTTCTCAGTCAACTAACAAGTTTATGGATACCATGGCCTCCTTGGCCTCCTTTATCCCATCATCATCTTAGGAATCTAAGTTATTGGTCCTCATATATAGTATTAATCAACCTTCCTTTACCAAAACTAATCTTCCTTCCATCTATAGTGTGGAGGAAAATCCATCACATATCTGGTATGCACAAGTATTTAATTACCTATCAAGGGGGATTATTCCTCTAGATGTATCTAAAAATGGAAAGTGAGCTTTCCAATATCACATCACACATTTTGTCATACTACGGGGTGTTATTTATAAGTGTGGTTTTGATGGTACCCTTCTTCATTTTCTCCAAATCATGAATCTACCCTCGCTATCAGAGAAGCTCATGACGGGTTTTGTGGTGGACATTTTAGTGGCTACACCATCATTAAGAAAATATTATGATTGGGATATTATTGGCCCAATTTAAATCAAGATTGTTTCAAATACATTAAGAAATGCATAAAGTGTTAGAAACATACCAACCTATCCCATGCCCCTAGTCAAGCATTACAAGTAGCACAAGACTTTTGGACTTTTTCCTTATGGGGGCTTGATCTTATAGGTTATATTAATCCTAAATATTCATAGAATCATAGATTTATCATTATAGTCATTGAGTATTTTAATAAGTGGATGGAGGCCATACCCCTTATCTTGATCAAAGTATATAAAATTGTCGAGTACATTAGTCATCATATTATTTATTGCTTTAGTGTTCCTCATAAGACATCATAGATAAAGGAAAATATTCTAAAAATAAAAAGGTTTAAGAGCTCTATGAAGATTTTAACATTAAGCTTAGCTTCTCCTCACCTTACTATCCTCAAGCTAACAAGCAGGCTAAGGCATCCAATAAAACTCTTGTCAAAATCCTAACTAAAGTCATTAATGAAGCAGGAAAGAACTGACATCTTCATGTCCCCTTCACCTTATGGGATTATCAAAATAGTATTCAAACCCATATAGGTTCAACTCCTTTCTCCCTAGTCTATGGTACTAAATTTATAAATCCTTTTGAGGTTCAAATTCCTTCCCTTCACATCTCCCTTAAAGATATCATCTCTGAGGATGATTTCCATCAGGAATGATTAGCCCAGCTTGAACTCTTAGATGAGCATCGATCGGCTGCCCTTGACCATCTCTTTGTATGTCAATAATGAATAAAGAATGCATATAATAAAAATATAAAATAAAAATAATTCAATATTGGTGACCTTGTCTTAAAACAAAATCAATATGTCACTAATATGGAAAAAAGCAAATGGGGAAAATTTTCTCTGAATTGGCTCAGACCATATATTACCACCCATAAGTACAGATCTAGGGCATATCACTTATCCTTTCTTGATGGAAAATTGGAATGATAACCTCTTAATGCATTGTATTTGTGTCCTTTATACTATTAATAAGTCTTAATCACCTTATTCTACCTAGTTTATTTTCTTGGTTTCATTCAAAAAAACCATATCCCTATTATTCTTATACAAAATAATGATATGTAGAGACATGTGGTTATCCAACAACATTTCCAATTTTAAACCTTGAATATGAATACCCTAACTCTATTCATAGAATGTTATAATTGGATAAGCTCTGCCTATAATGTGATAAAGCTCCAAATCATTATTCCCTGAAATCCCTCGTTATCACTAATTCATTTTAAGAATAAGAGTATTATCTTTTGCAAAAAAGCTTTGGAAAATTATTATAGAATACTTGAGGTCAATACATAATATAAATAATAACAATGGGATCAAAAAAATGCAAATCATCTACAAAATAAGCAAAAATAATAGATTGATCCCTCAAAGGATAACTATAAAATATAAAAAAATATTTAAATATAAATCAAAAGTGTAGACTACTCCCTTGAAGGATAGTTGTGTAAAAAAGCATATCTAAAAATATAGACAACTTCCTCAAAGGATGGATATTATGCATAAAATATCTAAATAAATCTTCCTGTATTGATCAACTTTCTTTAATTTAGTAGACTTCCCGCATTGATCAGTCTACATGGATTGGCACAAAAGGATTCTAAGATTGACCTTAGTTTTGGGTGTACAAGATTAAAGAATATTATTATTAAAATAATCCATTTTATATCAAATCAAATCCTTAGAAATATTCATCTCAAACTAATAGGATCCAAAACTTAGTTAACCTAAGGTTGTTAGACTATTTTTTAGCAGTTGGTTAAGGATGCACATGCATTTATTTCAAGCAATTTTCTTGGGTCATGCTATGAGCCAATAACGAGAAATAAAATCCTTTATCAATAAAATTTGTGCTAATTAACTACAAATTTTATACATATATCAAAGGATATCCTAATTTAGTAATCCAAAAATCTATAAACATGAAATATGGAATCTATAGATCGCATCCATAATAATCATGATACATAATTTTTTTTTTCATAATCCATAAAATCCATAATCTAATTGACATCCATAAATAACATAATCATAATTTATAAGCCTTTTAAACATTTCATAAAATTTTAATCCATAATCCATAATCACATAGCATAAAATATATAATCCATAAATCAATAATCTAATGTACATCTATAATCCATAAACATTTTTTCCATAATCACATAATCCAAATCACATATATAATAAGTTAACCATGAACATTTTAATATAATCACATCACATAAGTCCATACATTGCATAATCCAAATCATATCCATAATAATATAACCATAATCCATAAACATTTAAAAAAAATTATAACATTTAATACATAATCTATAATCCAAATCACATCCATAATAACCATAATCCATAAACATTTCAATATAAATCCATAACATGTAACAACCATAATCTCTCACATCATTTAATAAACTAAATCCATAATCACATAATCTAAATATAATCATTTATGATAAGAACAATCCATAAACATCCACAATCTATAAATCAAATCTATATGAACATCATAAATCATAATCATGAATCATATATATAAAATAATCAAGGTGTTTATCACAAATATCCATATACATTTCTTTGGATCTTTGACTAGTATAATGAAATAATAAAATAAATGATCTATTTTGTAAAATGTATCCTACTCAAATGGATACTCCCCAAGGATCCACCACTATCTCCACTTCCATACCCTCCCCCATATCCTTCTCTATCCTTGTCCCTCCTTTAATCCCTCTCACAAGATACACTCCCCATGCTCACTGACCCTATTGTGTATGCCTAGAAGACCTTACCTATGTGGTTAGATGGGAATCATAATGAGGAATATCTAGATGTAGATATAGTATGATCTTCTCATAGTAGTATATCACTACCACTAACTCCTTATATCTATCAATGCTCATTGTGCCTACTTGCTATATGTTAGGCCTAGCCACCGCTACTACTATTCACACTAATGAGTCCCCATTCCCCCTTCGTAGATATCCCTCTCTTCTCAATAATGATCTTAAGCCTCCACTACCAAGTCATAACTCAACTGTAATGAGTTGAAATCCACCCATAAGGTATCTAATTTAATCTACAAGGTGTCTCGCTCAACCTGCGCTATGGTGAGAGCCCCCTGTGCTATGGCCACCTATCTTTGTAAGGCTATACATTGGGTCCTTAGTGTATCCCTCTCTATAATTTTAATCTATTCCTCCTCTCCCCCATCCTTTCCCCTCTCCTCCTCATCTCCCATCTCCCATCTCCTCCTATCCTCCTCCATCCCCCTCAACATCCACCATATCCTTGCTATCTCCCTCCTAGCATGGATGCACCACCCTCTCCTACCTCGCTACCCACTATCCTATCCACCATGCTAGAAATGTTGGAGTGTAACCTACATCCTCCACATCTGATATTGCTCCCTCCTCCTCCTCCACTAGGACATCTATAGTGTCTATCCCTGAAAGTTCTCACTTTTTATCATCCCACCTATATAAATGTGGGGCCCATAAAATGTCCTGTACCAATCCAAAATATCACTACACTCACCCAAAATAGAGGTAAGCTACATATTCCATCCTCTTCTCAGTTACCCACCTCTCCCTTTAGATACTTTTAAGCTCTACCTCTACCCTAAGCAATGCAAGAAATTTAAGATAAGGATGCCAAATGATATCTCCATCTCTCAACCCCTCTAGGACCCCTTGGTAGTACTCAAGGTCCTAGATAATACCATCTATGAAGTGTCAAGCTAAATTGTATTTCCATCATAAGAATGACATGCTTTAATTAGTCTCATACCACCATATCCATGGGGTACCAATGGGATGCACCACCCTAATGTGATTGTATGCCCAATAATACAACACTATGATCACATCCAAGCCATATCTCCTCTAGTTTATCTAACCCCAAGACTCCTTATAAACCTACACTAATAAGGTGGATGCCTAGACAAACACTATTATTTCCTCCAGCATGTCAGTAACTAATCTTGTCAATTTCCATGGAAACCTACCTCCTCTTGAGTCTAGGAGTTCATAGTAGGAAATCACTAGTAGCATCATGGTTAGTACACCTCTCCCTACTACATTAGTCACGTATAGAGGCTCAAACACAAATCTACCAAAAATAAATGTGGTATTTGTAGCATCTCCACCATATTGGTGTGTTAGTGCTACTCCATGTCCCTACTCATATACATGTACTATAGTTTCTCCCTATATAAGAAGTCATAAAATCATGTATATATCCTCCTTAGTAATAGTCATCTATCTGATAAGAAGCTAGAACATCCCAATAGTCACATCTTAGTGCTCCAATAGGGTGACCAACAAGCTTATATCTTAATGAATGCATCTATATTATCACACTCCTCCCAAGCCTATGACCTTTAGGTGTGCCCAGTTATTGTCATTGATCTGGTCCTATAATCACTCTAGTAGTAGCATCACTTGATCCCACATTCGTAGTAGAGCCTGTGCCTATCACTAGAATCCCATATAAGCCTAAAATATCCTAAAACTTATAACTTATCCTAAACCCTAGACTTTAACCTAACATTTTCACCCTATTTATGTGAATCAAAGTTGATCCATAAGGGATTGATGTCATTCTGTATGGATCGATGTGTTTCAAGTGAAACAATGTTGATTCCTAGTGAATCATCATTGATTCATGATAATTGATGTTGATTCCTTGGAACCATCCTACCCTACTCTTAACATGTATCTTACTCCTAAAAATCCAAAAAATTAAAAAATTCCAAAAAATTCAAAAAATAAAATAATAGTGAGGCCTACCTCATCCTATCATTATCATTGTCACCTTAATCAACTACCACTAGCCTCTATTTTGTATCATGTCACAATAATCATTTTAGATCTCAAACATCATTTCATTTTAAATAAATAACAAATGAGCCCTTTTCCATATTAGATTTACTTATATACCCAATTTTGGATCGATACTAATCTATTTTGGATCAACACTAATTTAGTGGATTGGTGTCGATTCATTTTAGATTAGTGCCGATTTGCCTATTTTTTCACTACTTGTAGTTTACATACATCCAGTCTGCTCCTTCACTTCATCTTGGTACCTTGCCAAACTTACCCTATTATTTATCCTATACCATTTTAGGTTTGTGGATTTAGATCCCCTATTGGTCCCATAGCCTACGTAAGGCATGTATTCTTTTGGGTATCTACCCTTAGTGGGTCCCCAAGAGTGTTTTTTCTCTTTAGAAATACTATCTATAAGTATCACACACATCGTATAACACACTGAATCTTTGATCAACTAAGTCCTATCACTTATCCTCTTATTTAGCCTTCATTTAAGCCTACTTATTCATGATTTTGGAATTTTATTATGGGATTTTCCTTGGGGCATCTCTGCCTATATTACCTTACATCTTATTAGTATAGAAACATATACTTCATGTGATACATCCACATTTATTATATCTCATTTATTATCTACCCATCCCATCCCCTATTTTAGTTTTTAAACCTGTCATCTACTCCTCATCCCACATTGGCTCTTGATTTGAGGGGGATACCTCCTCATATAAATTGGGGGAATTAGACCTCTCTTAGTTTTTGTCTCATGGCAAGTATTCCATACCTCTTTACAAAAAAGGGCAAATGTAGACACTATAATTTCATATACTATATACAACTTGTTAGGTGTCATAGGCCCTTGTTATTATTTTAATCTCCTAACCTTTTAAAAAATAACTTTCCACCCCGCTTTAACCACCTAAATCCATTAATAACCTAGGGAATCTATTGTTTAACCACTTTACCCTCATATGACCTTGTTACCAACAACCTCATGCTAACAAAGCCCAATTTTACCCATAGTTGGAATAAACCTACCAATTTAGGTGAATGGGTGTTGATTATCCCATGATTGGTGTTGATTCTTCAGATCAACATTGATCCATATATACCCAACCAACCTTTGGCTTTGGGACCATAAAAATTTAAACCTCAAAGTGATACTTAGATTTTTAGAAGAATTAATGAAGCCCTTAATGTCACTCTACTAAAGATTTGTACCCTTCATCACAAGCTTGAAGGACTACTTACATTTGTGAGAAGGAATTTATTCTATTTGCAACCAAGTTCAAGGTATGTAATCATGTTATTTATTTCATTTTCTATTATTCTCTTTGATTTTATCTGGTTATCCAATATTTAGAATACCATCTATATCCCTCTGCATCTACTTATTAGACTTTATCACTTAATTCAATCTCTATTTTAATTAAGCATAGTTTTAGAGAGAATTAATGCCAATTCATTCTAAATCAGCACTGATTCTATAAAATTGGCACTAATCCTACAAGATTAGTATTAATCCACTATGTTTAACTTTTAAAACCTAAGATTTTTATCTAAGACCCTTGTCTTTAATTCATACTAGTTTCATATCCTTTTAAACATGGATTTATTATCTAGATGACTCTATCAGGTATTATGCATGATGTCATTAACATCATTGATCTGCCTGTAGTATCCCAACCCCTTTTGGTTTATTAGAGTGGCATAGTCTTCAAGATATAACTTTATGCCATAGTTTACTCTCCCTCTTTTGAAGCCACTACAGACCAACTTGATGTCATACAAGAGGATGTGAATGCTTTGATGGCTTATTGGGATGAATGTTTTTCTTACATTAATATCTTAAATGAAGATTAAATTATAATTATTTTGTTATCATATCTTTATCTATTTTAATTTTAAATGTTGTTTATCCACTTAATTATCTAAACAAGTGAGTTTACATCCACTTGAGGAAGTTCACAACTTCCCAAGACTAGTTCCTAACCAGGAAGCTCACCCATTTATCTATTAATATTTTTTTTGTCCAAGTCATTTATTTGTGTGTAGGTTATTCTTCCCAGCCAAAAAGAAGCTTCCTCGATTGATGGATTCAAGTGGTGCATAATAATTTCCCAATCTCCAAGTATTCATCATAAAACTTGATTTTCCTTGAGTTTTTAGTTAGTTATTTAAATTAAAGAAAAAATGAAAAACTACTATACAATTGTTATTAGGGAAGGTGTTAAACACTTGAAATCTCCAAGATTGACAATCATTTTTATTATTTTTTGCATTCCTAGATTAAACATCAATTGTTTTCTATCTTAACATTTCCTACTTTATAGATAAAGTTTTTGCTTTTTATAAGGTTAGATTGGCAAAAATTCCAAAATAAAACAAAAAATATACTAAACTTGTGTAGAGTAGGGCAGGAAAAAAAATATTGGTTGATTTGCATGCAAAGATAATGAGATCATCTATGTATATTATTTCCTGGGTAGTCAACCTATATTATAATAACATACATACAGTTTGACATAACTAAGGAATACAAGGAAATTCCTAGATACCATCTACTATTATTAGTATAAGAACTATACAAAAAAGAATTATTGGTTAGGTTGGTAGCATAAGTTGGGAATTTATAAGAGGAAGAGGTTCATATACTTGATAAGGACCCCTATATACCATATTTAAGAATCCATTCTTTGTCACATCACACTCAATAATCTAACATTCAGTTCTCTCCTTTCTCACCCAAACTTCTTGCCAAGAAAGCATTTACAACCCAGCTCCTAGAAGAGACATCAGACCTACATAATCTAATGAATTAAATAAGCTCTTTAGTAGGCAATAGGTTGAGTCTTCAGGAACTTGCACTCCACCTTTGTATAGGAGACCTTATATCCCAATATAAAAATCTAAAATATCTATTTACTACACACTAGGGAGTATAAAGATTGACAATGAATTTGAAGAGTGGGTGGAAAAAGCTTCTGGTCTACATATAGAAAGAGTATTCATGGAGTACCATCAAGAAGAGAATGCTACCAATCAGTATGCAAATTTCAAATTCCCCATCCACGTCCCTAAGGGAAATGCACATATGAATAAATCCCTCATTCTATCCTCTCTAATTTTAAGGGAAAGGCAAGTGAAGACCTAGATACATTCCTCTTTGAGTTTCATATCTTATTTTATAGCTATGATTATCACCAAGATGCTTAAAATATAAAGTTATTTCCAACAACACTCAAAGATTCATCTCTTAGATGGTTTATGGGACTAGGTAAGGATGAAATTTCTACTTGGGAAGAAATGAAGAAGAAGTTTCTATATAAATACAAAGACTATTGTTGAGGAATAAACTATAGGAGGGATGACATCGTCAAGCTAACACAAGAAAAGATGAATCACTAGAGGACTACATAGAAAGGTTTATGTTCAGCCTAAAAAAATCCAAACAGACTACAATGGATACATAATTCATCAAATTGATATTTTTGAAAGGAGTTAGAGAAGATTGCTTGGAAGCATTACACCTAATGACTAGAGGAGACATTTCAACATTATATTTTTGAGGATTTACCACTTTTATTTAGGAATTACTCAAGATAAAAAATGAATAAAAACCATAGCAAGATACTTCCTTTGTTAGCTATAAATGGAATCTCAAAATTTGAGGTAAGTAATTTTATATAGGATATGAAGTAAGACATCATTATTCATATGGATACTCTGCTAGATATATTACATACAAGGAAGAATCAATAAGAAATGGAGCAAGCTTTGATGGTTTATTACCCAGACTATCAAAAATAGAAATTAGACTCCAAATTTCATGCTAATTGACTAAAGGTGTCCATCATAATAGAGGAGGATCCTAAGACATTAGATTTATGTGCAATTGGTGGAGATGGATATCATATTTTTTATGTGGCTCAATATAGACAATGTCTACCTAGACCATTCAATCAAATTATGCCATCTAATTATGTATTTCTAAAATCTCAATTTTTAGCTAATTGGAATGGACCTAGTTCATGGGCACCCATGAAAAATCAAAAGTTGTCTCAAAAAAATAACCTAGCCTCAAGTAGTTGATAACTAACCCACAATTGGTAATCACAACCCATCTAAAACTAATCTTGATAACCCCAACACAAAAACTAGTAATGGTCTTATCCTTCCAACGCATGGAAATAATCATGGAGAAATAGCCAACCTTAGTTCAATCCAAGTATTGGTTTCCTGTATCGATAATAGTTACAACAAAAACCATAACTAACTTTAATGCCAAGTACCCAACCACCTCCTAGAAAACCATATCTACCTATACAACCTATGCCAAACCCCATAAATAAGTTGGTTCAACCAACACAAACCACCAAAATAATGCAATATCAAACTTAAACCTTGGATATCAATGAAGTACACCTTCATTTAGGACATATTTTACCACAACCCACCTCACCCATGATCATAGAACCTCCTGAAAATATTCCAATCAACCATACTAATCCATAAACTTGTGAACCCACTACTACTATTAAACTAAGTTATACTACAACATAAGAAGGGCATACCAATCCTTTTTTTATTGAGAGGTTAAATATACAATATCTTGACCAAGAACCTGAATTTGATATTCTAAGACAATTGAAAAAAGTGTATAAATATTCTACTATTTCAATCCATCAAAGATGTGCCCATCTATACATAATTTGTTTTTAAATTTTACTTAAATAGATATGAACACAAAAAGGACCCCAAAATTGTCCAAGTAGTTGGTCAACTTGTAGACATCATGTTGGGTAATATAGTTCCACCCAAGTACTCTGATCTAGGAATCCCTATAGTCAATGTAAACATTAATAGCCAACTTATATCAAATATATTTATTTGTTTAGTGGAATCCATCAATGTCATGATTATGTAAACCATGCACAAACTTGGACCAAAATAACTTCACCCAAAACCTACTGTCTTATAAATGGATGATAGATCAACCATTAAACCTAAAGGGATGATTGAATATGTAGTCATCATTATGGATTCATGTGAATATCTAGTATATTTCATCATTCTAGTACTAAAAAATAACCTAGGAGGCTACCCACTTATCCTAGGAAGGCCATGGATGGCCATAATTGATGTTTTCATTAGCTGTAGGTCAGGAAAAATGATGATTTCAAATGGAAATGACACTAAATAAATTAGTATTATATCTACTATACAAAATTTCTTATGAAGAATACCAACATCCTAGGGTTGAGGAAGTAGATGAGTAACACATTTATTTACACACTTGATTGTAGCACATCCATCAAAGATCAAGAGGAAGACACACTCCTTTCTCATATTTTACAAAACACTTATCAAGAGGACCCTAAAATAGATAATATCTTGAAATGTACAACATGCCCTCTTGAAAGTATACTCCTTGAGATTAGTGCCTTTAAACTTACAAAATACATTAGAACCTTCCATCAACAATTACCACACCATTAAAACTATGACCCATTGATAGGTAACATTGAACCCATGTTGTCCCTATCTAAGTAAGTGTAATACTTTCAAGAAAACCCCTCAATATAAAAAACAAGTTAACACTCCAAAAACTAGGTTAATCACTATTATCCAAAAGCATAAGACAACATTTTCCCCTTCCTTTTATTGACCAAGTCCTTGACACATTGAAAGGAAAAAAGTATTTCTCATTCTTTGATGGATTTAGTGGTTATAAATAGATCAAAATATAAACTAAGGACCAATACAAGAGTACCTTCACAGATCCTTGGGGTACCTATGCATATACATTACTTTCATTTGGTTTATGCAATTATCTAATCACCTTCCAATGAGCTATCTTGAGCATCTTTTTTTATCTCTCCAATGATTACATAGAAGTATATATGGATGAATTTGCCATTTATAGATAAACCTATGATGAATCCCTTCAAATCCTTGAAAAAGTCCTTCAATATTGTCAATACCATTACCTATCCCTAAGTCATGAAAATTGCTACATGCTAATAACAGAAGGCATTATGTTGGGATACCACATTTCACCTGTAGGCATTAAGTTAGATCCTAAACCTATAGGTATTAAGCTAGATCCTGTAAAGATAAGTATAATAAAAGGATTACCAATTACAAAGAACCAAAGACATGTTAGAATTTTCCTAGGACATGTTGGTTATTACCATAGATTTATCAAGGACTTCAACCAAATTAAAACACCTTTATTTGTTTTAAATTATTTTTATTTGAATTATTTCATGTTAGGAAGCATTCCAAGAGCTCAATAATTTACTGATAACAACTCTTATGTTGATAGGTCTTGACTAGACATAACCCTTTCATATCTATAAAAATACTTTTGATTTACACAAAGAGTTATCCTTGGCCAGAAAGAGTAGTCCTTAAGCTACACCATTTATTCCATCAACAAAAACATATAAAGAGTTGAACTCAACTACATGGTCACATAAAATAAATTCCTTATTGTATTCTATTTTATTAACAAGTTTAGACTCTACATTACCATATATCAAGTCTTCATCCATATTGATAATGCAACAATCATGTATTTTAAGAATATGCCTATAGTAATTGGCAGGATAATTATATGGTTTTTTTTGCTATAGGAATTTGATATAACCATTGTTAATCAACCAAGAAAATATAATGGAGTTTTAGATTTATTATCTAAATTGAAATCCAAATATCAAAGTCCCATAGTGGATGACTCTTTTCTTGATGCACACCTTTTTGCATTAGCTACTAATACTCCTTAGTATGTAGATATTACTAACTATTTAGATGCAGGATTACTTCCACAAAAAATTTATCCCAAATAAAATAATAATTTAATCATAAAAAGTGGTCCATACTCATGGATCTATGGGTACTTATTTGTCACAGGACCTGATTCAGTTATGCATTGGTGTATCTAGGAAGATAAGGTTATTGACATAATTTGAGCATGTCATGATAAACTCTATGGGGGTCATTCTACTAAAAAAATTACTTCCATCAAGATTATAACTACTTGATACTACTTTCCTATTCTATACAAGGACTCCCTCAAATACACATGTCAAAGTGATCAATGCCAATATATGGGAAATCCACAAATTTAAATGAAAGGCCATTGTATCCCCTATAGATTTTGGACCCATTTGATAAGTGGGGACTTGATTTTGTGGGTCTCATAGATCCAAATACAAAAATAAGGAGTACATATTGGTTTTCATAGATTATGTCACAAAATGGGCTGAGGTGAAGGCCTTAACACATGTAAGAGATGAGAAGGTGGAAAAAAATTATATAAAGAAAATTTCACTTGTTATGGGTTAACAAGAGAAATTATCATAGACCAAGGGCCTAAATTTACATTGATATCACAAATACCCTTGTTAAGGAATATGAAATTAGGCACAATAAATCCACCCCCTACCATCCTTAATTTAATGGATAGGTAGAGGTCACAAATAGGTAGTTTGAGAATATCCTTACCAAAATAGTAAATGTGCATTGTAAAGATTGGGAAGTTCATCTTCATGAAGCAATTTGGGCATACTAAATCACATGGAAGAACATAATTGGACTCACTCCATATGAATTGGTGTATAGAAAGAAGCCTATCTTGCCCATTGAATTTGAACACAAGACGTTGAGGACAACATTAGAACTTATCCTAGATATTTTGCAAGTAAAAAAGAATAGAGTCCTAAAATTTAATGTCTTAGATGAACTTTTAAAGGAAGCATTGCATAATATTGAAGTCATGTAGCAGTAAAGGATCTGATGGCATGATGAACATATAAATAAAAGAGAGTTTTAGCCAAGATATTGGGCCTTACTTTTTTATTCTAAATACAAAGACTATAATGGCAATCTAATAATTATATGGCTTGGGATTTATGAAATAGATGAAGTCTTTGATAATAGAGATATTAAATTATATACAATTGATCCTGTACACTTATGCTTGCTAGTTAATGGCCATATTTTCAAATTATATTAAAAACCTCTTTTCAAAGAGAGTTTCACTCAACATCTTATGTATGGACACACTTCATCTTCCTTTCATCATGTTACATATATATCTTCTACATTAGTAGGGTGATATGATGTACCCTTTATCTCTATTTATAATGAATAACCACTTTTCTATAACTAGTCTAATCATTTATTTTGGTTGGCTACAAGCTAAATTAAAACTCTATTTAATCAATTGTCTAGTCAATCTAGTAGAGTCATAAAATGTCATTAAAAAATCAGAAATGAAAATCTTCGGGCATTATTGATAGGTGTTGGTTAGAAAACTAGTCTTTAGCTGATCAATATTTATATAAAATAGACCCTTAAATGTAAAACCAACTTTATGACCATCTAAGAGGAAGAAAATGCACAAGAAAAATCATCAAAGTAATAAACATGTAATTTTATCTTCTTTTACATCATTCTCCTTTTTGATAAATTCAAACACCTATTTTTAGCCTTCCTAGGTAGCTTTTTCCATTATTATAGGATGTAAAGTTTTTGCTACAAGATAGACATTATGTGCTACAGGATCCATATTATGTGTTACAGGATGAACCTTATGTACTATAGATTGTAACTTTGATCTATAAAATGTGTCTTCCATTGCTACATTTTAATTAACAAGTTGTTATAGGCTACATTATACATCTTTGAAAGGATGGTTTCTAAGGTAACCAAATGTCAATTTACACTATCAATATATTCACCCTTATTGATTAAAAAGTGCATATCCAGGCCACAATAATAAGTTATTTTCACATAAATATCACCTGCTATAAGATGATTCAAAGTTCATCTAGTTTCTAAGGTAAGTGTGGGTATAAATCCTTTTCTTTTATTGCACTGCATTCATGTTCAACACTTTGCATTTCATCTTACTCCTATACCAATTGTCTTCATCTATTATTGGTAGTATCAAACATCTCATTCAATCCATCAATCACCACCATCTAATCCAAAAATAACCATGAATTCCCATCTTATCCATCTTTGTTGATGACACGTATGATAGCCTCCACATCACATCAAATCCACATGCCTCAATCATGATATCAACACCATGATCCACATCATTCCACTTCAATTAATTATTTCAACATCTACACACATATGTATGATGAGGTAACCCATCCAATGAAATTAATTATTCACATTTTTTGAGGTAAATTATTAATTAGTTATTATTAATTATAGTTAAATATGATCATCATATTGGAAGCTTTTGAAATAATTGATATGGGTATGACCCATGGAAATTTAATATTTTTTTCTATAGTTATCACATCAAGGCATTTTACCCCATTCTTCCACTAATTTCATGTCACCATCATCTTCTTCCTTACCTTCCTACATGTTCATGAAATTTTACTTCACTCAAGGATGAGTGACATGTCAGTTGGGGGGTTTTTCCATAAACAACATGTCAGTTGCATGCCTAGAGAATATACATAATAAGAGTTTATATAGTATTTAAAATACAACTATAAGGTTGTATTTAAACATGTTCCTTTCCCAAAAAATTGATAATTAAGACTTACTAGTCATTATTCAAATTGAGTCGTACCACCATGGGAAGATATTATGTTATAAGGGATCCAACTAACTTAGAAACACTTTTGAAGCATAATAAATCACCATCCTCTTCAAGAATATAGGGTGGTTACATTATTTTGAAAATCTAATAGGGTTTGACCAAGTAGTAGGATATGAATTTAATAGTCTGTTTGAAAATAAAAAATCCACTTTTAGAGGGTTGTAAATAAAGGTGACTGAAAGATATCTAAGCTGAATTATTAACCTACTGTTGGGGCCAACATACCCCCATTTTCTTGAAAATTGGGACCTTTGAGTCCTTTGAACCTTAACACTAAAAATTTGGCATGTTTGAGTGTTATTAGAATCTAAAGATCATCCTCTTTGATAAAATGGTTTACTCTCTTTTCATTATTGAACTTTAATCTACCTAATCTTGCTAATGATTTACCTTGTGAATGGAAAGTGCAAGTTTCATGGAGATAACACTGATAAATGTTGATCAAAAGTTTCATAGCATGGTACAACCTAGGATTTTACTAGTCTTTAGTTTGTGGGGAGTAGATCCTGACCCTCCTTCAACAAAAACCTAAGCCTAAAACCCTTGGTTCAAATTAAAGTCTTGGTGGGAACAATTTGATGAGAATATTTGGTCCTATTGTAGACTTAAGCCTAATTTTATATTAAGGCTTGGTTGGGTTTCTTAAACACAACCAAACCTTAACATAAAAATATGCTTAGGACTCATGTGTTTTTTCCCCTTTTCATTTCCTATTTTCCCTAACCATGTCTAAAGATGGTTTTGCAGGGTTATTTTTTATATTTTCTAACTTGGTCCTTTTTATTTTATACCTTAGCCTATGGTTGTAATCTTAAGGCCCCGTCATATTTATTAATATGAATGAGACCTTAGAATCAACATATTAACCTAAGTTATTTATATCTTACAGGTCTTAACTTAACATCCTCATTTCTTTATAGATCTAATGATCCTCATTTCATCATGGGACATGATCTAATCGAGTGAAGAAAACCCAAATTTTGGCCTAAATAATGTGCATCTTGAGAGATCCAATAGTCATCACTTTAGCTAATCCAACAAAGTGAAGATTTTTGATAAAACTAAACGCTTAAATTTGGGATCAATCATGTGTAATCCGATGGTCCCCACTACTCCTTAGATTTTAATCCAATGGAATGAACATGATATTGAAAAGTCAAATGACCATGGATAGGTTATAAGAACCCTATGGGGTGTCAAGAGTGTCTAGAGTAAGTATGTCAATGTTTGGTTTTCATCTAGTCCTTCATTATTTATGTTCATTTGGACATTCTGATCAAGTGGCAAAAAATTTGAGTAGGTATTTTTCTAACATCAACATTTCCACATTTGGACAAGTCAAGTAAAATTGGTCATATGGATGCATTCACATTTGTGCCAAGTTTATATGCCCCAAGTTTTAGGTCCTCCACATAATTGCATCAAACATTATTAGCCTTCAAAGTTGGTTTCTCAAACAAAATCTATCATTTTCCCAAAATTATCTATTTTTTTTAAGGGAGTCCAAAAGAGCCTAGTAGGCATTTTCATGAATCCATATCTCTCATGTTCTATAAATTTAGAGGAAATGGTCAAATGGGTTTGTTCGCCTTTATACAAGTAATATTTTTGATAAGTTTGAACCCATGTGACATAACATGCCAAAAGAAATAAGTGTAAAAAGTTGGATCTCAAGCATTTTTAGACTATTTTCTTGACAAGTATATGAACATCATGTAAAATCATGGAAAATGGCTCATTTCAACATTTTATAGGTGCTTTTATAAATCTCTCAGGACCAACAGATCAAATGGGTTTATTCTTTTTGGTATTAAGTCTATTCCATAAAAAATTGGTGCCTTGATGAGTTCTACACTTCAAGATAAAAAATTGCAAAGTTGGCTAAAAAATAGATGTCAATCGTATGGATGCCAAATTTAATTCCATGAAAAAATTCATACAAGCTTAAATTTGATGATCTTTGGCACGTCAATGACAGTCGTACAAATGACAAATGATGGTTGCATAGGTGTCAAATTTAAACCTAGGTAGAAAAAATCACATGAGCTTAAATTTGACAGTCTTTAGGATGTCAGATACGATCGTGTGAATGTCAAATGGATGTGAAAATAGAGCCTAGTGTGCATATTAAACATGTCATATCTCTCATATGCTACATTTTCAATAGAAATGGTCAAATGGGTTTGTTAACCCTCATGCAAGGAACATTTTTGTGAAGTTTAAGTTCATGTAACATAGCATGTCAAAAGTTATGATCATTCAAAGTTGATCTTCAAAGCATTTTGGTTGGTTTTATGGGTCTAAACAGAGCCTAGTAGGCATAATGAATAGGTTGTATCTCACATGCACTACATCATCAATAAAAATGGTCAAATGGGTTTGTTAACCCTCATATAAAGAATATTTTTGATAAATTTGAGTTCACGAGACATAGATCATCAAAATGTATGGATGTGGAAATTTGGCCTCTAATAAAATTTTTATTGTTTTTCCAGATAGCAAAATTTTCAAGGTGCAAATATATTCGAGTGAGCATATTGACAAAGCCATATATTGAAAGAGTTATAGCTTCAAGAGAAATGGTCAAATAGGTTTTTTCACATTTATGCCAATATCATATGCACCAAATTTCAGCTCACCTGCTATTGCATATTAAAAGATACGAAGACCTAAAGTTGGCCTCTTGATCATATTTCACTGTTTTTCCATAATCATTTTTTTATGAGTGCAAGCAATAACAAGGGAATTCACCAACACATGGACCACCAACTAGTTAATAATATTCTATTTTACATAATTTTGTGACATTTTGAAATAGAATATTTCATTGAAAAGGCATATGCAAGTTTGCTAACATATTTATCTATATGTCAGTCCACTTTAAAAAAAACAAATGTATGTTGTAACTTGGTAAAAAGGATAGTTGTCCTTATCTCTATGGTATTTTGTATCTTATGATTGATCGGTATACTTCCTTATTTTTATATAAAAGACAATATTTTTTTATTTTGTAAGGGGGGAATTTTGAGCAAATTGTACACTTGGAGCAATTAATTCAGCTAAGGAATTTTGCAAAGATTGTCTATGTGGCTATGTTAGTAGTTATTAGATTTCTCCCAATTGTTTGTCAATACCTTGAGTTTAAATTGTCTCTTGAATGTTGAGCTATATTTTGGTTGCAGGTTGTTAATCTGTGTTGAACTATATTAGTTAAAAAAATTTGAGTTCATTTCATTTTATTTGCTCTAAATTTGGATGTGCATATGTTATTCAAATTTTTTTAGCTAATATATAAACGAAATTTGATATTTATTTGTGCCTTTCATACTCTCCTTATAAGTTTCCCTGGTTAGTATTGAAATTTGAGCTCATGCTATTTTGCATTATTAACTGGTTCAATGTACGCTCAGCTTAATGGAGACTTTGCCATTTTGTTTTAAGTAAAGACTGGCAATCACCTATGTTCTTTCTACCCTACCTTTCCTCTTTTGAACCTTTTTTTTATGATTCACTTTAGCTTATATTTCACTATAAATATCCATTTAGAATAGTTTGTAGTCAATTTTTTTATCATAGTCCATCATCAACATCAAAGATATACATAAATTCAGGACCAAGGTGGCTCTCAACTACCAAATCATATAAATATTATGGATAGCTTTTGTATTACTCTTCTTATATTCCATAATAGGAAATTAGAATTGCCGCAAACTACAACTAATGCCTTATATTCTTAGATTCCTAAAATAAGAAGTGTTCTTCAAAACTAAGAGCACTTATGAGGCAAATGAAAGCATCAACAGGAGTAGCTTTGATAGCACTAGAAGGAGGGCATAAATCTTTATGAATTTGTAAGATCTTTGCTGGTTTTAATGTGTTTTGATCAAATATCAATGTATTCTTTACATTATTTTTTAAATCTTTACTCATTTGTGTAAAGATCATTAATCTTCATGGTTTCAGACCAGTCTTTGTGCTTGTTTAGATAAAAAATGTTATTATTTGAAGATATATGGTAAGTTCTAGTAAGGATAGCGTAAGATTTAAAAATATGAAGTATTTAAGGTTAGAATATCTTGTTTTGATCAAAGATTGATATATCTTTCAAAAATATAGGTTCATTTGAACTTAGGATTGTAAAGATTAACCATATTTATGTAATTGGGGGCATTTTTTAAAGCTAGCTTAGTTAAAATTTGATGTCCTTTTTTATTCTTTATATATATATTTATAAAATTAACTTAATGTACAAGTTTAATCCTTGTTCTTTATAAATATTTCCTTGACACATCATATTTTAAACAAGATCTTCTATCTTTGAGCTGAAATTATCCAAAGCAAGACTGAGGTGAACAAAAATCTTCAGGTTCCCAATTTACTTCACCAACTTAGGGTAATCATGTGGTCAAGGTATGGATTATCTAGGTATCTCTTCAATCAAAGTATTAGGTATAGTGCATGATCTTCCTCAAAATCTAGAAAGGTATTTGCCTTTTTTTAGCCCAAATAATGTTGTTATTACTGACGAACATATTAAGTCATTCAAAGCTACTTTGAGATTATTGAATGTAATTCAAGAAGATATAGATTGTAAATTATTTCCATTTAATTTTAAATATGTTGCTTATGAATAGTTTCTTAACCTTCCAAAATATTGCATTACTAGCTAGAATGATTTTAACAATATCTTCATTAATCAATTTGGAAAAATTATTAGTCCATACATTTTGTATTAGCAGTTCATCACCATTAGAAAGAATGTTAATGAAACCATTAGATAGTTTTTTGCTAGGTTCCAAAAGATGTTTAAAAAAACTATATCCCATTATATACTTGAAGAGGCTTTAACCTTAGAGATTTATAACAATGCTATAGATCCCTTGACCTCTATGTTCCTAAAAAAATCTCTTCTAGTCATAAACACATTGACCTAGGCTTATCCTGAAGTGGCAGTTATTAGTGACCAAATGCAACCCCAAGGTCAAATGATGTATTCTATGCCTAATGTCAATTCAAATTGGCTCATTGAGAATGTCATCCCTAATATGCCTACTTTAACACCAGTTTAGAACCATTTTCCCTTAAGTTATACATATCCTTGCCAAAAACTAGAATTCTTGAATAACACTACAAGTGGATTTCATCCACAAAATCACAGAACTCCAATGCCCAAAGCCAATAATAGTGCTCCAATTCATGAGATTGAGACACCAAAAAATTAAAATAACTTGATATTAGAAATGATCCATAAATTGAGCACTAATTTTTTGCAGTTACAAAAATAAGTAGGAAATATAAAGGAAAGTTATGACAAAAATTATGCTTCTCAAAAGTTTGATAAGCCTCTAGATGAATTATATAGAAGTAATAATGTATTGTCTAAAGACATACACATGAGTTTTAATGACATTATTTTGGCTAATCTTTACAATATTTTTGATACCCCTAAAGTTGTGCCTAATCAATATTTTATTGTAGGGACATCTGCATCTGCATCTGCAAGAGCATCTCAAGGTTTCATATAGGCCTTTTATTTTTTATTTGAAGATGAAGATGAAGATAAAGATGAGAAAATTAAAGAAATTACATCTGAGACAACTTATATTCTTGAAGATGTAACATAAATTAAAATTGAAGATCAACAAGGTGCCATCATTGATATGCCTACAGATGAAGAAGAGAAGTTGTTGGAAGTAGATATAAATCAAGTACAAGATGATCTTTCTTCAAAAGGTAGCTAGGGAGGTAGCCCATGTAGGTTTGTTTTTGAAATAGAGAATACCCTTGAAGAGGATGCTCATTGGGAATAGTCATACTATGATTTTTTGAATGGAATAAAGGAGCTAGAGATAATAGATGATAGAATGGGATAACACATGGATGTTTCATCTAAGAATTTCACTAATGATCTAGAGCTCTTAGAAGATGGTATTATTGGGGAAGAATCAAACCAAGATAAGCTGAAGCTTGATTGGATAGAAGAGTTACCTTTCTTCACCAAAGATGAAGATGAGGTATGTGAATCAAATCAAGAATCATCATATGACTTCATTAAGAGGCATGTAATATGGGACCGACATGTTTCTCATGATGAGATTTTGGATAGACATCATTCATTTGATTAAGATTAAGATGCATTTTGGGATAAATTAGAATATTTTTGTGTAAATATTGGTAGTCCACTTTTACCTCATAAAGAACTAATGAAGACATTAGTCTGAAGATGCAAGCTGAGCTATTATTATTGAGTGAAGATGATATAGGCCAATACATATCTATAGATGAAGTAGAACTAACATTTCTACTACAAAATAAGAGAATTCAGGAATAAGATAATTGGGTCTTAGAGTCATATCTTTAATTCATACATATGAAGAGGTTGATAGGAGATCAAGTCACACCATCTAGAAGACACAATCATACAAATGCCCCTATCTATAGGAAGATGAAATCAAAAAACACTCAGGTTTTAAGGTACTATAGTAGATTAAATAATTTTCCATTTGATATTGGAGGTAAGTATTTTGTGAAGTTAGTATAGGGATTAGATTAGTTTATTTCCTACTCTTTCTTTTTCATTTTTTTCCTTCATGTCCCTTGTTTGTACATAAGCATGTATATATTTGTTTGCTTATTTTTTCACTTCCTGCTTTATTGGTTCATGTTGTGTTTTTGATTTTATTGATTTGTTTCTTGCTATTAATAAGTCATTTTAGGATAGACCTAGCTCAAATTTGTTCAAATTTTCTCAAAATTCCAAAAGATTCAAGCATGAAGGTATGAACCTCACAATCATGTTGACCATAGTTTGAAGCACAAGCTTGATTTCAAAATTTAGGGAAACTAGTAAAGATTGATGAATAAGCTATATATTCCATAGGAACTTATATATTATCTTGACTTAAACTTATTTTTAAGAAGAATTACATGTGTGGAATTAAATATTGACCTATTGAGACACATCCCTGCTTGTACTTAACAAACATCCTTACCTGGGATAAAGGTCATAGCCAAAGGCAATAGTTTGAAAATCAAACACTTTACCAAATCCCTAAATTTGGCTAACCTAGTTCCCAACCTATGCTGGAAGCAAAAAAAAAATGATCTAAAAAATACAAAAATAAGAGCTTATTGTAAAATTAGAAGCTTCCCAAGAAAAGATGATTCTGGTAATCTCCACCAGGGTTATGGATGTCTAGGTGGCAGTAGAACAATGCTGTGAATGGAACTAAATGCATCTCTATTGGGAATATAGATGTTTGGTTGGTAGTAAATCAATACCCAAGCCTTCCCTAAGATAAAATCATGATTTTTAATGAATATCTAAACATGCTCCCAGTCAGATGTTAATGCTTAAAGACATGAAACCTAGAAGTTGCTTCCTAAATCCCATGGTAAATAGTAAGTGGAATCTAAACACACACAACATGGATATGTTTTAAAGGTTTGATCCTAATTCTATATACATAAAACTTGTTTCAACCATGAACTATTCTCGATGATGGCATAAATCAAGTGGAATAGATGGCCTATTTATCTATCCAAACTAGAGTCTCTAGGTTCTAACATATTGCTATGTTTCCCTTATGAGTTGCCATTTATTGGGGCCAACATACCCCCATTTTATTGAAAATTGGGACCCTTGAGTGATTTGAACCTTAACACTAAAAATTTGGCATGTTTGAGTGTTATTAGAATCTGAAGATCATCCTCTTTGATAAAATGGATTATTTTCTTTTCTTTATTGAACTCTAATTTGCCTAATCTTGCTAATGGTTTACCCTGTGAATGGAAAGTGCAAGTTTCATGGAGATAACACTGCTAAATATTAATCAAAAGTTTCATAATGTGGTACAACCTAGGATTTTACCAGCCTTTGGTCTATGGAGAGTAGATCCTAACCCTCCATCAAAACCCTAAGCTTAAAACCCTTGGTTTCAATTTAAATATTGGTAGGAACAATTAGATGAGAATATTTGGTCCTATTATAGACTTAAGCCTAATTTTATATTGAAGCTTAGTTGTGTTTCTGAAACATAACCAAACCTTAACATAAAAATATGCTTAGTATTCATGTGGTTTTTCAACTTTTCATTTCCTATTTTCCTTAACCATGTCTAAAGATGGTTTTGCAGGGTTCCTTTTTATATTTTTTTACTTGGTCCCTTTTGGTTTATACCTTAGCCTGTGGTTTTAATCCAAAGGGCCCATCATATTTATTAATACGAATGAGACATTAGCCTTAGCATCTTAGCCTAAGTTATATATATATCCTATGGGTCCTAACTTAACATCCTCATTTATTCATAGATCCAATGATCCTCATTTTATCATGGGACATGATCTAATGAAGTGAAGAAAACCCAAATTTTGGCCTAAAAAATGTGCATCTTGAGAGATTTAATGATATTCACTTTCTCACTTTATCTAATCTAACAAAATGAAGAATTTTGACATAATTTAATCCTTAACTTTGGGATCAATCATGTGAAATTATCTAGATCATCATTCGACGGTCCTCACTACTTCTCAGCTTTTAATCCAATAGAGCAAACATGATATTTAGAAGTCAAAAGGAAATGGATAGGTTATAGGGACCGTACAACCTATCAAGAGTGTCTGGAATAAGTATGGAAGTGTTTGATTTTTATCTAGTCCTTCATTGTGTTCATTTGGACATTCTGATCAAGTGGTAGAAAATATGAGTAAGTACTTTTCTGACATCACCATTTCCATGTGTAGACGAGTCAAGTAAAATCGGTCATATGGCTATGTTTATATTTGTGCCAAGTTTATATACCCGAGTTTTAGGTCCTCCACATAATTTAATCAAAATTTATTAGCCTTTAGAGTTGGTCTCTCAAATAAAATTTATCATTTTTTTATACTTAGCCATTTTTTTAAGGAGTCCAAAAAATCCTGGTAGGCATTTTCATGAAGCCATATATATCATTTGTTGTAACTTCAAAATAAATGGTAAAATGGGTTTGTTAATATTTGTATAAGGAAAACTTTTGATAAGTTTGATCTCATGTGACATATCACATCAAAAGATATAAGTGTGCAAAGTTGGCTCCTAAGTAGTTTTAGACTATTTTCCTAACAACTATATGAACATCATGCAAAATCGTGGAAAATGGATCATTTCAAAATTTTATAGGTGAATTTATAAATCTTCTAGGACCAATGAATGAAATGGTTTTGTTATTTTTGGCATTAAGTCCATTCCTTATAAATTAGGTGCCTTGATGAGTTCTGCGCTTCAAGATAAAAAATTGTAAAGTTAGCCAAAAAATAGATGATGATCGTGTGAACGTCAAATGATGGTCATGCATATGTCAAATTTAAACCTATGCAAAAAAATTACATGAGATTAAATTTTATGATCTTTGAGACGTTAAATACAGTCATGCGAACGTCAGATGGAAGTGAAAATAAAGCATAGTGGGCATATTGAACATGCCATATCTCTCATGCATTGTTGTTTCAAGAGAAATGGTCAAATTTATTTATTAAACCTCATGCAAGGAACATGTTTTCCAAGTTTAAGCTCATGCGACATGGGGTGTCAAAAGTTACGAGCATGTAAATTTGACCTTCAAAGCATTTTTGTTGGTTTTTTGGGTCTAAACAGAGCCTAGTAGGCATATTGAATAGGTCATATCTCACATTGACTACATCTTCAAGATAAATGGTCAAATGGGTTTATTAAATCTCATATAAGGAACATTTTATTAAAATTTAAGCTCATGCAACATAATACATCAAAATTTATGTACATGGAAAGTTTCCCTCCAACACATTTTCTATTGTTTTTCTAGAACCAAATTTTTAGAGTGCAAATATATCTATGTGAGCATATTGGCAAGGCCATATCTTGCAAGCACTATAGCTTCAAGATAAATAGTCAAATGGGTTTTTTCACATTTATGCCAATATCATATACACCAAATTCTAGCTCACCTGTTATTGTACATTAAAAGATACAAAGACTTAAAGTTGGCTTCTTGATCATATTTTGCTATTTTTCCATAGTTATTTTTTAGGGAGCGCAAGAAACAGCAAGGGACTTCACCAACACATGGATCACCAGCTAGTTAATAATATTTTATTTTTCATAATTTTGTGATATTTTGAAATATAATATTTCATTGAAATGGCATATGCGAGTTTATTAGCATATTTGCCTATATGTCAGTCCACTTTGGAAAAAAAAGTTGTAACTTGGTAAAAAGGACAAATGTCCTTATCTTTAGGGTATTTTATATCTTATGATTAACCGATATACTACCTTGTTCTTCTATAAAAATTAATATTTTTTCATTTGTAAGGTGGGGAATTTTGAGCAAATTGTACACTTAGAGAAATTAATTTAGATAAGAAATTCTATAAAGATTATCTTTGTGGCTGTGTTAATAGTTATTAGCTTTCTCCAAATTGTTTGTCAATGCTTTGAATTTGAATGGTCTCTTAAATGTTGAGCTATATTTTGGCTGTAGGGTTGCTAATTTGTGTTGAACTTGATTAGTTAAAAAGATTTATGTTCATTTCATTTTATTTGCTCTGGATTTAGATGTGCATATGTTATTCAAATTTTGGTAGCTAATCTATAAAGTGAATTCGATCTTTAATTATGCCTTTCATACTCTCCTTAGAAGTTTGCCTAGTTAGTAATGAAATTTGAGCTCATGCTATTTTGCATTATTAATTGGTTCAATATATGCTCAACTTAATGGAGACTTTATCATTTGTTTTAGGTAAAGACTTGCAACCACCTATGTTATTTTTGCCCTACCTTTCCTCCTTTGCCCCCTTTTTTAATGATTTATTTTATCTTATATTTCACTATAAATATCCATATAGAATAGTTTGTAGTCAAATTTCTGATCATAATCCATCATCAACAATAAAGATATACATAAATTCAGGACCAAGGTGGCTTCCAACCACCAAATCATATAAATATTGTGGACAAATTTTGCATTACTTTGATTCTATTCCATCACAGGCAATTAGAATTGCCATAAACTTCAATTCATGCCCTAGATTCTTAGAATCCTAAAATGAGAAGTGTTTTTCAACACTAAGAGCACCTATGAGGTAAATGGAAACATCAACACCTACCTAGAGTAGGAGATATATGAGAATAAAAGTTTGATACAATTTTTAAAATGACAACCTTTTGATAAGGTTGTGAGTAATTAATATTCTCTAGACAAGGTACCAAACATCTATCTCAATCATGGGTATGGGTAAAACTTTCTATGTTTATTCTAAAATATTTCATCACTAAAGGGAGACATTATATATTATATGTCATAGATTTTTAGTTTCTCAATCACCTAAGGCATAAAATTAGAATAAATATTCCAAACTTATTCTTAAACATTTTGAGGAGAATGGAAATGGAATATTATAAAGATAACCCTAAAATGTTATCCCACTATTGATTGATATGACTCATTTTTCAAGACAGTCTAAATATATAAATGCCAAATGTGATTTGGGAAGAATTCATATAATTTCCATTGAGGAAGAACATGATGAGGAAGAAAATGATGAAGAGGAAATGGAATCAAGCATTGAAAAGGAGGTAGAGAAAGAAAATGAGGAATTTGAAGAAGAAGTTGAAGCTAAGGTTGAGGGAATCTAAAGAAAATGAAAAAAATTGAACCTCTTATATAAAAATAGTCTCCTATAGTGGATGGACTTGTAATATAAGTATTAGGAGATAAAATGGAAATAAATGAGAATATAATATTAATTATTTCACATTTTCATCTAAAGAAGAAGAAGCCCCTCCAAACCCTAAACAAACTAACAAGCCTAAAATTCCTCAAGTTTATAGGAGAAGGTCATGTAGACTAAGGGGAAAACCATAGAAAAGGCCTATCTCCTCCTCTCCTACCATAATCCATATCAATGAGGGATCATCTAAAAATGAGATTGAATAAACTAATGATTATTTTGTTAGTAGAAGTGGCGAGGAAGGATAATCTTTCTTTGGTTTTGAACCTTCATAATCGATTTAAGGAAGAAAGGAAAATTAATCAATTGAAGAAAGTGAGAAATAAAATTTAGTTTAAAGGGATAAATTAATGCTTAAACAATATAAAGACAAGGGATATGAGAATCCTATAGTATCCTCACAAGGATAATTTCAGACCCTAAATCAAGCATCTAGGGAAAGTGAATTATTAAGGGGGAAAGTTTGGATGTTTTAAGAAGAAAACAAATTGGGTACATTGACACAATTCACTTCAAAAATGCAATACTCAATTGTATTGACTGAGTCTCAACCTATAGCCACAATATAAATAATAATTCAAGAAAATCCTACCATTCTTGTTATTCAAATATCTATTACATCCAATTCTACACAAACATAAAAACTTGACTCAACATTTCTTTTATTTGAGATGTATCTACAAGGAGATGAGCAGTTTCAAAGTACATAGTTCAGCTGGTTCAAACATTATGCCTAGTTAAATAAAGAGAACATGAAATTGAAAAATAAAGTTTAGGAAGATCAGAATAAGTCATGAAACTAGAATCAAAAGTTGAAGAGTTAACTCAGTTGACAGATTTGTTATTGAGATGCATCCCACTTGCTCAAGTTTACTCTACTTACCTTAAAGAATAGTGGTTGAAATTTTAGTTTATGAGAGTATACTATGATCTTCCAAGAATGGTAATAGATCCTCAACCTTTATTTAATATGTATAATGATGGTACCCCCAAAGACCACACTCAATTATGTGAATTATAATTTTATAATTATGATATACCTCATAATTTATAATGGAACCCCTAAAAATAAAAATAATTTTCTTTGATGATAAGAGGAGAGTCCACTAAGCCTAAGGTGATAATACAAGAATGGGTTTCTTTAATAAAAATAAGGGAAGTGGTTTCTTAGTTTATAATGAAGCAAGCATAAGCTCAATTACCTGGGATTGATAACTACTAGAGGAAAAGATGAATTCATAGCTTTTAGGCATAGATGGAATGATATTACTCCTATATTGAATAAAAAATAACCATTTTCTCAACATAATATCAAATCTTCCCTTGAATGAATTCATACTTACATAGAAATTACAAGAAAAAAGGAACCAAATTTATTGTTTATCACTTCTTAAACATTGCCATTTTGGTATCCCTTTTTATACTAGATAGGAGAATTGTCAATTGATGAGTTAAAAGAAGACATGAGATGTCATAAGTTTGAGTCTCAACATGGTTTCTATGTCAAGCAAAGCATAGGTACATTAGAACTAATATAATTTATACTTATGTGTGTTATTCAAATAAATAAATTGGTTTCTCAAGGATGAGCAACACCTTAACATGGGGGGTGTGATGATCTATATAAATAACAAATTTTAACCCTTACCTATCTACCTTTTTAACCTCTAAATGCCAATTTTTTTTAATATATTTTGTACTTTCCCATGTTTTAAGTACTCTAATCATGATGATATGTATTAACTATGTCTATGGGAATGAAGTTAGTTTTTGTCTTGTGATTAAAGTTGAATATGTTATATTTTATTATGATGAATTTAATTATCATATTATGTGTTGATTAACTTGAGTGACATGACCTATATCTAGCACAATCAGAAGGTTATGTCCTGCAACAATGAGATGAAGTTTGGATATACATAGATATAACACCATATTGCATACAAGGCATGCATGACCTATAACCAATAGGTTATCAGCCTACAGACACTAGGAACTACCATAACAAACATGAATAACTACCTAAAACAAGCCTAATCATGCAATAGTTTTAAGGTTTAACATTTTCATTGATTTTGGTCCAAAGATAAAGATTGGATAACAAGAATGCATGGATATATATAGGCATACATGATGAAGATGAGTTGAAATGTCAAGCATTCCTATTAAAATTCATTACACTCCTAATTTCCCAACAATATCACCCCTATTTTTATCATATAGCCATTTTTGGTTGCATTCTCCATAATATGAATATTCCCAAAGTTTTAATTTCTTGTTGAGAATAACTATAGCCTATTCTATATATATTAGAGTAGATATACAGGCTAGGGGTAGAGAATATATGAATAAAAATAGATAATCTAAGTGTGATCAAGCGATATCATTTCATCCATTGTAATCTTACTATATCAATATTTAATTACTATAAGATATGAATAAATTCAATAGTTTGCAGTAAACATGTTTTAATTTTAAGGGAAGAATTGGATCTCAAGACCAAACAAGGAGGTCCCCTTTAGGAGGACTTGTAGCTAAGATATTAACTTGTTAGAGTAGCTAATTAGATTCAATTTTCAAGTATTCATTTCCATTACTTAATTATACATATGTTGTTTAAGTATCATGGATGATTTCAATATTGTGAATGCCTATCAATTTCTTAAGGACATTTGTATAACATTTAGTTCCATTCAATTCTATTTATTTCATTTATGCAAGTATGATTTCCTTTCAAGTAATTTACATTTCTATAATTTAATTCATACAAGTGTGCCTATATTAAATTGATAAAGTCAACAAGTGAGTGAAGTGTAAACATACAGTGATGTCACCTTATCAATCCAAAATGCCCTTGGGTTGAAAAATTAATGAATTAGTTGTTTTATGCATCAAGTGACTGCTTCATCCTATAAGCATAGGTGAGGTTATACAAGGTTGTCATGTTTAATTGGTGGTAAAAATTTTTTCATCAAGAACTAGATGTGGTTTGAACAATATTTGAAGTAATGGAATGCATGAAACACTAAAATTATTAGTGGGGAGTCATTGAGGTTGGTCCAAACCAAATATTTGTCCCATTTTTTAGGTCATCTTGTGGTTGAAATTATAATTAAGGTTTTTACCGAAAGATAAGGAAAACAAATATTAGTGCATAGGACCAAAGGTGAATGCACAAAAATGAATAATCTAAAAGTGCAGGCACAAAATTACCAGAACCTAGAAATTTTCATAGCTATGGGAACACTACTGATAAAAATCAAATAATATTGGTTACCATAGGTGTTAAACTTTACTAATAGTGTCTAGATAGGGTTTAATCCACTATTTTATAATCTTGGTAGTGATGAATCACATATAGATAGTTTTAAAACATAGGGGCATCTTATATGAATGAAAAAATATATGAATCAACTAAGTGAATTTTATCCTCTCAATTTAGATTAGTAACTTACTACTATATTTTACATAATCTTATCTCCCCTAGGTTTACACTATTTTTAGATCATTAAATTGAAAATAAAAATACCTAGGCTTCCTCATGAATTATGGTTTCAATTTTATATATAGTTTCATATTAATCCTCTCTTAGGGTTTGATTTAAATATTTAATTTTTTATTTCCCCTTATTAGGTTCCCTTTGACATTAAGGTTTGGATTTTTGGTATACATTTTCAAAAACCTTAAGGATATATGTTTGCTCTTATATTAGGGTTAGTAATTACATTTTTATTGATTATCCTATTAGGTTTTATAAATATGTCTATATGTGTGCATCCTTAAACCATTACTTTGTCTCATCCTACAAGCTTCTTATTTTATACACATGTGCCTTATGATTATACCAATGAATTGACAAATATTGATTATTATTATTATTATTATTATTATTATTATTATTATTATTATTATTATTATTATTATTATTATTATTATTATTATTATTATTATTACTACTACTACTACTGCTGCTGCTGTTGCTGCTGCTGTTGCTACTACTACTACTACTCTTGTTGTTGTTGTTGTTGTGATACTAAGGATATGTATACTAGTGATGTATCCCTATAAAATGGTAGTGAAGGATAAATATGTCAAATTAATGCCATAATTCAAGAGACTAGCTCTCCTTCCCATTTTATAGACCTTTCTAATAGTCATGAGGTAGAAAAAACACACATTAAAATAGAAAAAAAATACTTCCTTATAATATTAATATTATTAATAAAAGAGATCAATGTTATTTTTATAAAATTATAAAAATTCATAGATGATCACGTGTAGCTTCTCATATTATTCATGATGTTTCTACACCTCATGATCCCTTGCCTTGCAATGTTTCTTATAAAATGACATGATATGATTATTATATTTAATTTATAATATGATTATGTTTCTAAGCCATTTAATTATTTATTCTATTGATATGTAATTTGATGATGATTCTAATTAATGTAGTGATACACATACTTGTAATGAATCTGTTATACCCATGTTGAAGATAAATGGTGAAATGAAACCTATGAATGAACCTTTCTAATCTATAAACATGCATAATGGTCATATAGTTTCCATGATGAATGCTATGGGAAGACTCCAAACATGATTTTTTCCCCTTATGATTACATTCTAAGGCCTATAATGCTACCTTTGATAACAATGTTATACTAGGCTAACCTACAGTATGAAGGATAATCAATAATCCATATCTAAAAGGATTTATTATTCCTAAATTTCGTTTATTTGATGGGGGTAATGTCAAAGTAGAGTATGGATAGAGGGTTGGGGTCGAGGGTGACTCACCAACTCAACCCCAACCCCATGCCTATCTATATAAATAGGCATACTCTCATTACACACTTTTTGTCTTCTCTTAGAGATCACTCATGTGATGGGATACAATTTATTAAAAAATCATTAAATTTTAAAAGGTAAATCCTTAGATTAGTTATATGATTTACCTAGTGATCTATATATTTATTCATAAAACTATAAGAGGTTTCTTATCTCATTTCATTAAGAATAAATTTCATAGATTAACATTAATACAATATATTTGAAACATTTAGTAAGGTTAGGATGAACCCATATAATATTAAATTCTAAGGTCTAAAAATACATTAAATTATTTAATATATCAATCAATTAATTTAGAAAATTAATTCATCTTTAGTAAATTCATTTTACCTCCACTTATATAAAAATCACTTTATCACATCTATAGTTATTTTGAATGGCTTTGCATAGATGTCTCCTCTTATTAGAGTGATCTTGTACGTACACATAATTGTGCCTCTAACTCTAAAAATTCATAAAAATCAAGAAAATGAAGCATCCAAGGTAATATTCCATATCATAAGGAAGATACATATAATAAAAATAATAAGTAAATAAATCAAATAAGTCTAACCCCTTTAATTGTTGATCAACCCCTATCATTTAAAATGATCAATAATAAACCAAGTTATATTTTATGAATAAAACTTGATATTAATTTAATTTTGTTACCTTATAATTTATATCATCCCAAAAATTATTTAACATGAGTTGGGGAAAGATCATTTTACAATTATCATTTCATCAATGAGCATATAAAGAATAACTTTTGTGCATTGCAACAAAAAAATGAATAATTTATTGATAAGGGTTTTAACACATTCGAAAACTATAATAACACTCCTAAAAGGGTAAATTATACATCTTATTATATTAAAAAATATAAGAAGGCCTATATATCCCAGATTATTTATAAAGTTCATACATTTCCATATGACCATAAAAAGGGACCAACGGTCATGCTAGCCAATTTTGGTCCACATACCAAGATTGTACTCATATAGATCAGGTCGCTAATGGATGAGAAAATGGACAGGTTGTAGAGACCCTTTAAAATGTCAAGAGTGATTGGAATGAGTTTGGAAGTGCATATCATTCATCTAGTTCTTTATTGTGTTCATCTAAACATCTTGAGTCTAATGGTAGAAATTCTAAGTAGGCACTTTGTTGACATCATAATTACCACATGTAGATGAGTTAGGGAGAATTAGTCATATGGGTTTGTTCATATTAGTCTCAAGAACATATGTGCCAAGTTTTTGGTCATTCACCAAACCATAAAAAAAATATGAAGACTCAAATGTGGCCTCTAAGACAAAATTATCTAAGTTTCCATACTTAGCCATTTTTGAAGAAGCTCAAATAGAGACAAGCGAGCATATTGACAAGGCTATATCTCACACATGTGGTAGTCTCAAGAAAAAGTGATCATATGGGTTTACCTAATTTAATCCCTAATTTTTATGCACTAATTTTTAGTTCATCTACTAAAGTGCAAAAGAAGTTATGCATGTTCAAATTTGGCTCTTCAGTTATATTTCACTAAGTTTCTCATACTTAGCCAAATGAACTAGACCATCATCATGATGTCATGTAGGAATGAATAGACCAGTCAAATTGAGAATTTTTTAGACATACTTAGGAATATAATAGGACAAATGGATCAAATAGGTTCATCCTTTTCAGTCTCAATAACATCTTCTACAAATTTGGTGCCTCCATGAATTTTGTGCTTCAATTTATAGAATTTCAAAGTTGGACCTATAACATAAGATGTTCGTGCTAATGTCAAAATAAAGATATGGTAAAAATCCAAATGATCTTAAATTTTACAATCTATGGGACATCAAATATGGTCATTTGACCATTAAATGACATCTCGTAGATTGTCAAATTTTGAGCTCATAAAATAGTTATTGGTTTTCAAATAATGGGTCCCAAGCAGATTTAATGACACACATTCAATCATACATTAAGATCTAAAACTGAGTGGAGGTCAAAGGGGTTAGTGAATCTCAAAATAAAATATGTGCATGATAAGTGTTAACATCATGTTTAACTAGCAGAGGATCAATGACTCACAAGTGTTCGTATAGATCAAAATCAATGGAGCAAGATGAGTCAATATGTCAATGAGCTGAGTCAGATTTTGAAAAATAATTAGAACAAAGGCAAGCCTATGGTTTTTTATGGAGGTTGAGAATCCATTTTATACCAAGGTCAACAAGATTTTGTAGGGTCATCCTGACACTATTAAAGCTCATTCAAATGCCATGAAGCGGTCAAAGTGATGTAGTTAAGTATAAAGAATATAGAGGACTGCCATTAGAGCTTAATATGGACCTATAATTTCAAATTTTGATGGCTTGAAAGGCTAATTCTTTTGACTATGTTTACCATTATAAATAAGGACCTGGGTATGGTGAATTTTTGGCTCCTATAGAGATAAAATGGGTCTATTTGGACCTATTTAGTTCAAGAAAAAAGTTATGCAGTCTATAGGTCTACATTAATATGGACAACTATAGGAAAAACAATAATATTAGATTGGTTTTCCACCTATAGATGGACCTATGATCCAAACATGAAGATAAATCAAAGATTTATATAATTCAAAGGGATCTTCATCCTTCAGCATGGCCATAGTCTTGACAAGCAGCCACCTAAAAAACACAAAGCCATGATTTGATTAGATCTATGAGCATGAGGTTTTGTCCTCAAGTGAGAGATGGTGTGAAGGATAAAATAAAAGGTATAGTGTTGGGAACTATATATAGGATAATTTAATGCATCCTCAAAACCTTTGGGTGCTTTTTTCACTCAACAAGCCATGGGCCATGTCCTGATTGGTCAAAAAGGTGGTGAGGATTTCATTGGCTAAGGAAAAAAAGGTGGTAGCTCAGGTTTAGTTAATGACTGCAGATGGTGTGCTCCCTCTCATATGGAATATTCCCATATCTCTTTTATCTCTCTCTTATCCTATATATCTTTGTCTCTTTCTCTTTTAAAAAGGGTTCTTAGATTTTAGCTTTTTTATCTTTCTGTGAGACATGGATACTCTTTAAGATATTATCAAGTATGATCCTCTTTATTAGGCTCAACCCTATCAAACATTTTTAATAAATACCTCTTTAAACAATAAGGACTTTCATTACCTATCTCTTTCCTTGAGTCTATGTTTGGTGAGTTGTGTATGATGGCATTGTGTGAAGGAAAATATTATTCATCTATTGTCCTCCTTTCTGATCTTGTTTAGGGAGTTTTTAGTGTTATTTGTAGGTCTAGATTAGTGTTTTAATCTGAACCTCTTATATGAAATAATTATGCAAGTATCTTGATATTGAGGTTGTGTGAGCTAGTATTATCTTCTCTTGATCTAGTGTGGGTTCAAGATTATGGGATTTTCCCTTTTAAGTTTGGTGCATCACTTGGTTAAATTTTTTATGAGACCTTATACCCTTTATAACCCTTTTATCCATGAATCATTATCTTAGCATTATTTTAGGTGAGAATCAAAGAGGAAGCTGACCTACTCTTGAGGTTTATCCCTTACATAGGTTACCCACAACCTGGGATTGTCAATATTATGACTTAATGGGAGAGAACTTGAATAACCCTCTCTAAGGGTGCATATTAATGTCATAATATTTTTTGTCATACCAAGTGAGACTAAGATCCAAAGCAGTGGAAGGATTTTTGGTGTTGTTCTTCTACATATCAGCCTTTGGATGCATTCTACAAACATTAATGGTGACTCTGAGCATCTATTAATTGGTTTGAGTAGTCTAAGTGCTTAATCATTATTATATGGTATGTACAATCAATCATATTTTGATAAAAATGTTTTTTCTCTATGTCATCATCCTTCATATCAAATTAACAATGTTTATGGCTTCACCCCAAGTATTTCTCAAGATTCAGTGTAATAGCCTTTTCAAGCTCAAAATGTCCCTAGTTTTTCCCTAAACCAATCCATTTCAAGTTGGAGGATAATGCTCTCAAGATATCAAAATTAAATAATAAGCCTTAATACATAGAGGGGAGATGGTCAATACATCCTTGATCACATCATTCATGACATAAGAGGTGCATTACAAAAAATGGAGGAATGGGCACCTATTGAGAGGGGAAATTGGAGAACATTTCAAGTGAAATGTTGAATGTGAGTGGTTACAATCAAGGCATTGAGGATGAGCTAAATAACCTTAAATAATGATAGACCCATTTTGATTGAACTTATGTAGTTTCATATGCACCACCTCATCTCTCATATAGTTTACCCATCCTTCCCCAAAGAACTACTCTAAGTAACCCCTCTTATGTTCCAAGTTGCTTATGTATTCCTCAAACTTTCCCTTATGGAATTCAATCCAATCAAGCCTTCAAAGAAAAAAGGAGACTATTATGGAAAAAATTATCGTTGATATCTAAGATCCCACTTATCTTCCTGAAGACTCCTCTTGTACCTCATATTAGCCCTCTTGTGTTCCTTATCTTTATAAGGCCACTGACCAACTTAAAAAGAGGATTTTCAAAGAAAATATAGATAGACATATCAAAGAGTTGGACCTAAAGATGAGGAAAGAGGAAGTGAGTCAAAATAAAAAAAATGTAGTTGTTTCCTACGCATTCCCCTTATGGAGATCAGTTAAGGTTATAAGGGTCCAAGAATTGGTTCAAGAAAAAGAGGCTACTCCCTATACTTTTACCTCATGGAATTCAATTTAGAAAGTCTTTTGAAAAGATAAGGTGCTAGTCAAAGTTGTCTAATAGGTAGTCTTGGAGGAGGAGTTAGTTATACCAAAAGTAAATTGAGTAACCATAACTCAACTCAATGAGCTTGGTGTACAAGAGTTTTGAGACTCTCTCTCCTTAGTTCAAGAGCCACCTAAAAGAGAATTCAAAGTACCTAGAGCTGTAAGCAAGGTGAACATTTTCACCCTCTCACCATCTCCCTTATAAAGGAAGAACCTATTTTATAAAGGATAAAGGAGAAGCTTGCATTCAAATTTGAGTTTGAAGAAGATAATGCAAGTGTCTATGATGAGGATATCATAATAGGTATCCCACTTCATCTAGAAGGGGAAGAATCAAGTTTGAACCAACCTTCTTGTCATGAATTTGATACTAATGAACTAGATCCTAATGAGAATAATTCTCAAGTTAAAATTAAAGTAGATTTTGATTGGAATAATGAAGGTCCATTCTATAGAGATCAAGAAGAGGATTAGATCTAGGAACCAAAGGTTGTTTCACTTTAGGATGGGCTATTAAATGGATATAGTCCTAATGAATTAAAGTTGATGTAAAGAAAATCAAACCTTGAGAAATACAAAGGCATCTTCTTGGACATTAAATGTTCAAATTAACTTTCATTTGTAGTTGAGAAACAAGATTAAATATTGAGTGAGGTTGATGAAGAAGACATATTGAGTGCTCAAGACATGCTACTAGATGAACCACCACTTTTTGTGATGAAGGAGAACCTTGAGGGTGAATAGAGCTTATCATATGAACATGTGCTTTAGGGAGAAAATCCTAACCAACTCAAGGTCAGATTACATACACAAGCAAGGGATAAGGAATTAGAGGACTTGTTTGAGATCTTGGGAGTAGGCTATGTTCCTCTCTAAGGAGACTATGATCTAATTATGCCCAAGGAGCATGATGATGGGATAATAAAGTACAAAAGCCAAGTAGAATCTGATTATTCAATGTTTTTATTGATAATAGGATGTCTTATTAGGTACCTATCTCAGTTGGAAGATGACAAGGAGGAGCCATCATGGGTTGTGCTTAATTCAAAGCACAAATTTGAGCATCAAGAAGAACAAGATCAACTTGCCTATCCATTCCAAGATGCTTGTATGTCCAATCAATCAGATTGGGTGGGTAAGTTTGTTTTTTTATTTTCCTTAGAAAAGTGTATTGTCAATATGTTTATTATCCACTCCTTATCCATATTTGGTTGGCTTCCCTTAAGACTTTAAAGTATATTAGGTTAGTGAGGAATGACACCTATTTTGTATAACCAGTCAATAATTTTGTATAGGTTTCATTATGACTAGTTAGTTTAGGGTAGGTAGATTTTATGCTTTCCTCTAAGTACCTTGTGCACATTTTTTCCTTTTTATTATGTTGTTTCCTTTTCCAAAGTACCTTGGGAATTTTTTTGTTGTTTTGTTCATTATCCTTTTTGCTTCAAGAGAGGTTTTAGATGGGAATCCTTGTATCATCTTCATGATCAACTCAATTAAAGAGAAAATACTCCATGCCCAATGGACTAGACTAGGCACATGGTCTAGTTTCTCTTGCATGGACAAGCATGCAACCCCTGTGAGTTGCCAAAGATGTTGGCCAATTTTGGCCCACATACCTAGATTGTACTCATATGGATCAAGTTGCTAATGGATGAGCAGATGGATAGGTTTTAGAGACCCTTCAAAATGTCAAGAGTGCTTGGAATGAGAATGGAAGTCCATAGCATTCATTTGTTTCTTCATTTTGTTAATCTAAACATCTTGAGTCTAGTGTCAAAAATTCTTTGTAATAACTTTGCTAACATCATAATTGTCATGTATGGATGATTTAGGGAGAATTAGTCATATGGGGTTGTTCACATTAGTCCCAAGAACATATGCACCAAATTTATAGTCATCTGTTAAATCACAACAAAAGATATGAAGACTCAAAGTTAGCCTCTCAAATAAAATCCACTAAGTTTCCATACTTAGCCATTATTGAAGAAGCTCAAATAGAGCCAAGTGATAATATTGATGAGGCCATATATTGCATATGTGGTAGTCTCAAGAAAAAGTGATCACATGGGTTTGTCTAGTTTAGTCCCTAGTTTCTATGTGCTAAGTTATAGGTTATCCATGAAAGTGAAAAAGAAGTTATGAATGTTAAAAGTTGGCTCCTTAATCAGATTTTACTAGGTTTCCCTTAGCCAAATTAAATAGATTGTTGTTAGGACATCATGTAGGAATGAATAGACCAATCAACTTTATCATTTTATAGACACACTTAAGAAGCTCGTAAGACTAGTGGATCAAATGGGTTTATCCTTTTTATTCTCAAGAACATATCCTAAAAATTTGGTGCTTCCATAACTTTTGCACTTCAAGTTATAGGCCTTAAAAGTTAGACCTACAACATAAGAAATTTGTGTTAACATCAAAATAAAGATTTGGAAAAAATGCATATGAGCTTAAATTTGATGGTCTATGGGACATCAAATACAATCACATGACTACCAAATGATGTCCTATAGACTATTAAATTTTGAGATCATAAAATAGTCATTAGTTTTCAAATAATGGGTCCCAAGCAGATCTAATGACACATGTTTGATCATACATTCAAATCTAATGGTGAGCATAGGTCAAAGGGGTTGTGAATCTCAAAATAAAATGCATGTATGACAAGTGTCAATAATGAATTCAACTAGTAGAGGATCAATGACTCATATTAATTCATATAGATTGAAATCAACGGAGCGAGATGAGTCAATATGTCAACAAGCCAAGTTGGATTTTTACAATCAATTAGAACAAAGGAAAGCCCAATATTTTGGATAGAGGTTGAGAATCCATTTTTGCCTAAGGGAAACAAAGTTTTGTAGGGTCATCCTGATGACATTAAAGCTTATTCAAATGCCATGGATTGGTCAATGTGATGGAGTCAGGTATAAATAATATAAAGGGCTACCATTGGAGATTAATATGGACCTTTGGTTCAACATTTTTATGGATTACAGTGTTCATTCTTGTGACTATGTTTGCCATTTCTAAAGAAGGACTTGGGTATGGTGAAATTTTGGCTCTTATAGAGATAAAGTGGGTCTATTTGGACCTATTTAGATCAAGAGAAGGGATATTAGTCTATAGGTCTACATTAATATAGATAACTATAGGAAAACCAATAATATTAGATTAGTTTTCCACCTATAGATGGACCTATAATCCAAACATGAAGATAAAGTAGATATGTATTTAATGTAAAAGGGTATTCATCCTTCAGCATAGCTTTAGTCTTGACAAGCAATCACTTAAAAATCATAAAGCCATGATTTGGTCAAATCCATGAGCATGAGGTTTTTTCCTCAAGTGAGAGATGGCATGAAGGATAAAAAAAAAGGTCTAGTGTTGGGAACTGTAGCTAGGAGCATTTAATACATCCTCATAAACTTTGGGGATTTTTTCACTCAACAAGCCACGATCCATGTCTTGATTGATCAAAAAGGTGGTGAGGCTTTCATTGGCTAAGGAGAAAAAGGTGGAGGCTTAGGTTCAATTAATGACTTGAGATAGTGTGTTCCCTCTTAGATGGTACGTTCCCACATCTCTTCTCTCTCTCACCCTTTTTCTATATATCTTGGTCTCTTTCTCTTTTGAATAAGGTTATCACATTTTAGATTTTATATCTTTCTTGGAGACATGGATACTCTTTGAGATACTATAAAGTATGCTCCTCTTAATTAGGCTTGACCCTATCAAGAATTTGTATGAACTACCTCTTAATGCAATAAGGACTTTTTTAACCTATCTCTTGCCTTGATTCAGTGTTTGGTGAGTTGTGTATGATGTCATTGTGTGAAGGAGAATCTTCCTCATCCATTGTCCTCCTATATAACCTTGTTTATGGATTTTTCAATGTTTTTTGGATGTCTAGATTAGTGTTCTACTCTGAACCTCTTCTATGAAATATTTATGCAAGTAGCTTGATCTTGAGGTTATGTGAGCTAGTATTGTCTTCTACTAATCTAGTATGGGTTCAAGCTTATGTGAATTTCCATTTTAAATTTGGTGAATACGTGGTTAAATTTCTTAGGATCCCTTATCCCCTTTCTAACCCTTTTCCCCATGAAGCATTAGCTTAGCATTAGTCTAGGTGAGCATCAAAGAAGAAGCTAGCCTACTCTAGAGGTTTAGCCCCAACATAGGTTACCCATAATCTGGGGTTGTCTAAATATTATGACTTAATGGGAGAGATCCTGAATAACCCTCTCTAAGGTTTCATGTTAACATCATAACAAGTCATTCAAATTATTATAGAAGGTAAACATAGGAAATGACTTTTTTTTATGATAAGATACGATACAATACATGAAGGATTGATTCTAATAAGGAATTATGGCATGATTATATAATACTTAGGACATTTAACAACATTATATATGGAGTTTAGGTTCCACATACTTGAAATTATATTGAAATCACCTATGGTTTTATTTTCAACCAATAGGAATCCTTTTATCTATTTCATTTTTTAGTACATTGATAAGCAATTATCACTAGGAATAAACTCTTAATTTACCTTAGATATGAGATAGTGTTGTTATGTGAGAGTGTAATCCTCTATAGTCAGTACCCTTTGGGTTTTGTTTACCATTTAAGCCTGAGATCACTATATATGAGAGCTTACAAATCAAACACACCTATCTTAATTTTACCATCCTATTTTTTTTTTCATTTTCTTATATATTATAGTTTATCATATTTAATCAAACTATATCTAATATCCTAATATACTTTTATTGATTTTTACATTATATCATCCAACCAAAAATTATTCTATATATTTTTCCACTACATTGACCATCCTAATACAATTTTGAATTTTATTCCAACTACCTCAACCAACCTGATAAAATTCAACTTTATTGGTTTACTTCCAACTACATCAACCAACATGATATAATTAATTTTTTGATCATATTTTATCATCCAAATTGGTATTTTTTTAATTTCTTGTTCCTATTCCTTTTTATATCATCCAACCTGATGTAGTCTACTTTTAGTATTATTGTGAAATCAATTACATGGGATAACTTGGTATAGATTATATTTTATATTTCACAATGTAACATATATTAGACCAATCTAAAGATAAATCCTTCCAATATTTTAAAGGATTTTATAATAATCCTAATGTTATGGAACTAACATATCTTAAAATAATTTCCAAAAATAATTCCATGCCTTATCATTTTTCTATGTCTCAAGGTCAAGTTACCAATGATTGTAATATAGATCACACTAGATCCAAAATTTGTGAGCCATATAACAACCCTAAAACCACTAGACAAGGTCACCTACTCTAATACCATAATGTTGAAGAAGAATGTGACAAAGAATATATAGACGATAAGAAAATATTTCTCCAAGATCATGATGAATAAATGGGAAATGTAATTTTAACTTTATATCACATCATGATGACACCCCATATGGAGCATCCCCCTTCCCATACTCAAAAAAACTAGGCAATACTTTAGTAAAATCAATTTGTGACTTCTATTATTCCTTCTTCATCCACCATGCCTAGTATAGCTACTAAAATGATGGGTATTTATTTTATTGAGCCTACCCACAATGCTCACATTAATACATATGCTAATTTCACATCTATTACATCCCAATAAGACACACAATCCTCTACTTCCAACCAAGATACTCTTGATCCTTACCAAATCATCTTAAATCAATGAATTAAATGGATAAAATTCAATATAATAATAATTCTCAAATTATGTGAATGAAAAAAAAGAACATGAAAATGAAAGTGAGTCCCCAACATGTTTAGTGGGGATTTTCAAATCAAAATTCCCACCACCCCCTTAGAGACATTCATGATAATCTCATTCCAAAACACTCACTTTACAAAAACATTATTAGACACCTTAAAAATCTACCCTTAGTCCCTCAAATTATATGCATTGCATAGGTGGTATCACTCCTAGGATATCCTATAATAGATCCACAATATTTGAAGGCCTTTTGTTATATTTATAAAGACCAAATTAAACTTAACATATTTGTAGCTACTTAACTAATTGTCAAAATATTTTATAGTGATGATTTAAAATGGTAAAATAGAATAAGGTCTAACTCTATTTCTAGCATGGAATACTTAGTTAATTCAATGGTCCAATATTTTCAATCCAAATATTTTAATAAAAATAACTTATCCCACTTTATCAGTTACAAATAAGTAGAAAGTGACACTGCCCAAGCTTTTATTAAATATTGTAAATCCTTAGCTAAAACATTTGAAGATAGTATGATAAATAACATGTTACACATATTTATGAATGCATTAAATACCAAATTATAGTATATAGTCAAGAATAATTATCTAAAATTATTGGAGGAAGCTATAGATCAATCCAAATGCCAATATTACCTTATGAGATAATTCAAACTTTCCCAACCTAAGCTTGGAACTAAAATTCTTATCATAATTAAAAACAATCATGCTACTAATTATGGTGTCTCTAATACTTATGATTTTAAAATAACCATCAATTTATATATGAAAAAAAGATTAAACATATTTACTCTCTCCCCACCTATAAATGGAAGTCCCTTCCAATATCTTCCTCATTTAAATGTCAAAAATTATGAAGTTCGTTAGCATTTTAATTTAGATGAGATTATGAGACACCTCCCTCGACCATCACCTAGATATTTTCTTCTTTCCTATCCTAATGATCATATGTATGATCCTAAAAAATGTTTATAGTTTCATGTAAATTTGGGTGATTCTAATGAAACTTGTAATAAACTTAGAACATAGATTTTGAGTACTTTATTGGTCTAAAATTTTATTATAAAACCATGATTAGAGAAAGTCATTATGACTATGATAAGGTAGATAAGGCTCATGACTCTAATGTCAAACATGAATCACTTCACCAAGACAATGCTTACATTACCATTCACTTCAATCCTCTTCTAAATACACTTAAATTCAACAAACTAATAATCAAACTCCATCCCAACCAACAACTAATGTTGTTGAAAAAATGATTAACTCTCATTCCTCGAATGATGTGGAAATCTTGGTGAACATGAACAACATGAAGCATATTTTTTATTACATCAATATGTATCCTCTTAAGACTAATATTATTTATCTTACATAATAATTGTATAGGATAATATTCCACATCATTTTTGGCTATTAAATTCAAATAATTCTTTACTTTTATGTTTTATGATAACAAAACTATATCAACCACCCAAGTATAATTTTCTACACCCAATGGATAGATTTTTTTAATATTTACAGGCATATCATTAAAATGATATGTAATTATATTTGATGATAGTAATATAGTGGAAGATATATACACCTAATCATATTATATTAAACAACCCAAGATAGTTCCCATGTTTCACAATTGTATCAAATGACTCATTGGAATCTATTTATTTGACCACTTCAATTATTGATATACCATCTAGTTCGTTACAATATTTTATTTCTAGATTAGGTCCAAATATATTATCCAACTTAGTATAGTCTATTTATTCAAATGGTTTTGTTTCACATGTATCATCTAGCTCATTATAACCATATCTTCCTAATTATACCTTTAATATATCAGATTACTTAGTACAATCTAATTATTTTCCTAGTTTTGATTCTTCTATACTTACCAGGATGGTATAGTCTACTTCTATTAGTTTTATGTCACCAACTACATTATCCATGATAATATAGTTGGATTATCCCATCTCAAATATATTAGTAGTGCCAAAACCTTATTGTGTTGATAATGTCTTCAAAATCTCAACCCTTAAACCTTTACCTAGCATACCATTTCATGAGTATTAGTGTTTTAACTATCCTTTAAACTTAAAACAAGGTTATAATGGTCATTTTGAGTTGTGATAAAATTTTCACCAAACCTCCTTGATTCTAATGATGATGAGCCCAATGAGATTAGTTTTAAAATCAAAACATTAGAACTTCATTCTAGCATTATCACTCATTTTTTGCCTACATTATGACCCCATTATCACAATAAGCTAGTTGACACATTCCCACTTATGTGGTTATTAATGATAAGCCTCTTTACCATCCATATTCTAGTGACATAGTGGTTGAATATATTAATTTATATCCTGCCACTCCTAATCATGATGATAGTTACACTTTATATAACCCACACTTATTTGGCTATGCTCAAGATAAGGATGTGAAAAATCCTCTTTTATTATTCCTTTCTTTAGTGCTCTTACAGGAAATCATAATTTTTTTAGCATTCATTTCATTGACATTATTTGACTTAGCACTCATTCTCTTTCCAAATTTATTGTCAACATTCTTTCTTTGGTTGATTTTTATAGGTTTGAGATGGAGCAATTTCCAACTTATAATTCACATATATTTATTGTTGTTTATTATCCTCTTTGGATCATGCTTCATAATTGATCCATGATCAGACCTTATTTGTTCACTAAATATTTTGATTCATCAAGCTTTATTCCTATCAATATGTTATTTACACTTATACAATGTGTACCATATTTTTCATTTAAAAAATTATCCTCTCACTCAACACATCGATGTTAAGCATATCATATACATCTAAGTAGTAGAATCAAATTTATAACTCAACCAATATATAACTTGATAGTGATGATATGGTACCTATAGATTAGACTCTAGATAGACTAAATTATTTCCCTCCACATTGATTGGATATATCACCATACACACCCACCACAAATGGAGATCCATATTATGAGTTTCATAAGGTCTTTAGTCATTCAGTTCTGGAGTGTAGAGCTTACTAGAGATTTATAACACATAAGAAATGAAAAGGTTTGTTGTACTCAACATACCCCCATTCTCTATTTTTTATTTCAAATAGGGACCCACTATATTCTAAAATAGCTTGGTCTATTTTGAAAATCTTCTTTCATAGATGTTTATGTATGCACCCAACTTTTTGTTCAATATAAATGCAAGGGGACATTTTCACATATTTAGTTCATTCAGACTAATGTATTAATAATTTTTGGGATTTTTGAATATACACAAGTTTTTAGATCATGCATAGTGATTATAAATTTTTAGGATTCATGTATTTTTCCTTTCACCAGTTGTGTTCTTCACATATTTTTGGTCCTCAAAACATTTTTTTGGATGTAATAACCCCTCAGGGTTAACTAGAATTAGGTTATTTTTTAAAAACTTGTCTAAAAATAACTTTACTTATTCTAAGTACTAATGATATTTAATTAAATGAATCATTTATGTAAACTAATCTATTAACCAATAGGTTAACTATATGATTCATTTAGCTAATGATAACTATATATATAAATACTCATTTGTTTTCACAAGTAAAACATAAAATAGTACTAAATTACTCAATTTAACAAATCAACCATTGTTGGTTTAAATATCACAACTGGTGTAGCTATAAATAACCAACTATTATTGTTTATAAATTTAACATCAAATAGTACAAGTATACAATATTACATATTTGAATATTGTATTACAATTTTATAATGTTCCACATAACATATGAGTCTAAATGAACTTGTTAACATTCAACTAGAAACCCATGTGCTATAAGATAACTATCACATGTAGCACATCATAAAGAAATACATTATAACATGATAAATTACAATACATGCAAACTAAATCAAACATGTGAAATTACAATGTTTAAACCATAAACATTACTTTGGCTAAAGTTTTAATTTAGTTTTCCAAAACTCAAGATCATTCAAAGTCACACACACTACTCATTTGAATAACTCCAATCTATTTATTAGTGATGTCTATCTTAGCTACTTGATTAGAGTCATTAATACCATATTTGTTTAAATATTAATAATAATTAAATCAAAAGATTCAGGTACTATATTTCTAGATAAAAATGCCACAACACAAATTAATACAAAAAAATCATTAAACACCATACTTTTCATCACATATCTCAAAATGTTATAAATCAGCTAAATGACTTTAAATACATCCTTTAATAAAAATCAACTAATTATTTAACATATAAACAACAATAATAATCATTTAATCTTCCATTTAAATAATGGTCTTACTATTAAAATCCAACTTTCACTAAGTTTATATTATTTATAAAAATACTAATCAAGTACATACATAAATTCTTGTTTCCCAAATAGCCACTTAATAGTCTATTAATATATCATTAGATCCTTAATCTTTATAATATAAATATTAATACTTTTACATTATAAATATCTAGCTATTTATAATAATCCTTTTACATTATAAATACCCAGATCCAGATTCTATTTAAATTATCATACAATAACTACCTGATAGGAATTGGAGCATAGCCAAATAGATTCAATTTATGCAACAAAATACATAGATAAATAATTTCAACACAATAATATATTTCAAACTTCTATTCTCTCTTAATCCTCATTAAATTATAATCATTTAGGACTATACAAATATATAAGAATATTATTCGTATAACTTCTCCAATATTCTCTCACCCGAATCCTAAAACTAAGAACACACCTATTACAATATATTGTTATAAAAAATAACAATATATCACAATAATATATATTCTAACTCACTGTATTAACCATATGGTTATAAAAACAAACTAATTACTATTTACTTTTTACCATCCAGATTAGATAAGAACCATATAGGAATATATTTCCCATATCATAACCATACCACATGAATACTGTCCTCAACATTCACCCCCTAGTGTGAATATGGGGAGAATGTATCCCTATACTATAAATGAGCCATACTCATGATCCCTCATAAAGATTTTCAATGTGGTAAACCTAAAACCATGGCAACATATGGTTTTCAATGTGGTGAACCATCAACCATGACTACAAATGGTTTTCAATGTGGTTAACCACCAACCACAACTAAAAATGGTTTTCAATGTGGTTAACCACCAACCATAAAATCATAAGGTTACAATATTTATTTTCTCCTCATCATAAACATTCTACAAGATCAAAGACAAGGATAGAAGTTCATGTTTTACATTCTTTGAACATGCATGTATCATTTGTTCTTATTTTAGAAATACACACAATAGAAATAAAAAACACAAAATATAAAAATTATCACACCACACAAATGTGCCACTAAAGCAGAAGTGGTCTCTTCACTAGTGGTTTGCAAGAGTATTTAATAGCCTCAATTATCCTTTGCCTCCATCCTTCAATGGTTTTTTTATCATTTAACATATGTGTTGAAGAAGCTCAAATGTTTCCACATTGGGTTTACTTCCCCCCTCAATGTGAAATAATACATTTTCATAGGATGTTAGGGTCACCCAAAAATGCATCTTTTGACAAACAAGTTTATTTGGACTTTTGACAAAGACCTTTGATTTTTATTTTATCAATAGTCTCATTATTTTTATTAACCAAACAACTAATAATAAAAATCTAATTAAAGATTGGATTTGACAAACTAAATGAACTATGACTATTTGAACCTAATCTTAACATCAAATAAAAGACTATTGACACAAATATTTTTGACTCCAAATATTTTTTTACCATATCTTATATGATATAAAAATTTTATAGACATGGATAAAATAAAAAAACTTTATTCTAGACACAATAACCTTTAATAAAAATGACATGCCGACTCAAGATAATGACTAAAAATAAACTATAGGTGACTTGACAATTTTGATTTTTAACAAAGTACATACCTAAAATTATAGATATATTGACTATTGATATTAAAATAACTAAGACTTGTACACATGAATGGATGACACAATTGGGATTAAGGCACGTGTAGATCAATGCATTCTTGGAGATAAATAGATCAAACCAAAGATGTTGGTAGACAGAATTGAATCAGATCTAATGAATGCTTGGATGAGAACATTGTTAGGTTTAATATGGATCCTCTATGTATGCAGATTCTAAGAATGGAGGTTGGTAAATGAATATGCACAGGAGTAGAGGGTGAGAAGAATCTATGGGTGGATCTATAGGCATTTGATACGTATGAAGAATATTTTATCTTTCAATTCACTAGAATCCTCCTCTACGTAGATAGTGACAATAATACTAGAGAATATAAGATATAGTAGACCATACATATCGGCTAGAAGTTCAAATTTTTCATATGAAATGATTAGTATTTGGCATCCTATTAGATCCTACTCTTGGTGCAAGTAAATGCCTTTACTGTAATGTTGTATCTTATACGTAGAAGAAAAGGCCATGAGTGTCAAAGCATGAGGACATCACACAGATGGAATAATATGAAAAAATGGTATGCAACTATGTTATTTTCCTCCTCACTATGCCAAATATCATTATAATCCCAAAAAAAAAATTAGTTAATCAAATTTAATATTTTTGCTCTTAGATCTACATACAAGATTGGGCACATGACTTAGGAATATAAACATAGAGTAGGGTTGAGTTGTGTTGTTAGTAGAGAGGCACAATTTTTTATTAGTTTTCACAAATGAACAAAAACATTAAAACTTGCTACATACCACCTCATGGACTCTAATGGCTAAATATTCCTCTTGCAAAAGCCTGCTCTGATACCACTGATAGGAATTGGAGTAGAGTTGAATAGATTTAATTCATGTAGTAGAATACATAGATAAATAGTTTCAACACAACAATATATTTCACACTTCTATTATCTCTAAATAATAATTACATTATAATCATTTAGGACTATACAAATATATAGGAATGTTATTCCTATAACTTCTCCAATATTCTCTCACTCGCATCTTACAATTAGGCACACACCTATTATGATATATTGTTATAACAAATAATAATATATCATAACAACATATATTCTAACTAATTATATCAACCATATGGTTATAAAAATAAACTAATTACTATTTAATTTTTACCATCCATATTAGATAACAACCATACATGAATATATTTACCATATCATAACCATACCATGTGAATACTATCCTCAACACTACCAATATATAAATAATTGTGAAAAATAAATCAAACACAATTTTAATATCAAGTAAGATTCATATACAAATATAAGAGTATAACAAATCAGTAAAACATTAAATAGTATACAACCCTAGTAAAACCTCAGATACCATACAACTTCATACTAATAGATATGTAAAATAGTTGTGTGTGTGTGTGTGTGTGTGTGTGTGTGTGTGTGTGTGTGTGTGTGTGTGTGTGTGTGTGTGTGTGTGTGTGTGTGTGTGTGTGTGTGTGTGTGTGTGTGTGTGTGTGTGTGTGTGTGTGTGTGTGTGTGTGTGTGTGTGTGTGTGTGTGTGTGTGCACGCACATGCGCGTGCACGTGCATGTGTGTACACACACACCATGGCCTTAATGGAATTAATCCATTAACATCTGGTGTATGTGTGTGTTAAATTGAATAATTTAAGTTGAAAATCCATCCAATCGATTCACTCAAAACTACAGGTTTTATGAATGAATGAAATAATTATAAACATATAGTCACAATAGACATATAGTCACAATAAACTAATCCCATATAATTTTCCATTAAAAATACCCAAAACCAAACATCTCACAAAAATCCTGTAATATCTATAGGATCAAACCCATATTAACTAATTTTATCCTCTAACTCTTCTTAAAATCAAATAATACTAATTCAAGGAATCAATTTATTTTAACAAAAATACAATCTTATATTCATTATGAATATATCCTAACTATATCCTATAATATTCAAGACTTTATTTATAACAAAACTTATAAAATTGGACTTATCAAACTCACTTAGAGAAATATTATTCTCAAAAAAATTCCATATTACAATAGTTCAAATATTGAAGTAAACAAAAATAACCAATACACAATTCAAGTTAGACACCTATTCATTTTTATATGTAATTCCATTTCCAAGTCAACTCAACTTAACCATGTTTTGAACTAAAAAAATCACACTTGGTAAGATCAAATAGTTTTCCCTTAATGGGTTCAAAATTCATTTACAACGAGACCTCTTTTACGCAAAAATATAAAATTCAAAATAGTCATAAAATAAACAAAATAGTCATAAAACAAACATAAAAGACTCAAAATATACATAGGTCATTCCATCTACCCCAAAATTTAAAATATTTTAACAAAATACAAATTCTTAATCGTTTCCTTTTGTTCTATGTCAAAACATAATATTATGATAAAACCCTAAAGATTGCATGGCCTTTGGAATACAGGATACAAACAACCATATCTAGTAGGGTTTGACTCAATAATATTTGGTCCTGTGGATGGGTTGAACTCATCCACAGGGTCATTTAAAAATGAATATATATTTTTAATTTAATGAACAACTCATAAATTATCCCTAGATTGATTAATACAAATAATCAAACATAATATTTCATGAAAATTCTTAAAACCTTAATTTCAAAATATCATAAAATACACAGTGCACATAATTGTTAAATAATGGGTGTGGTTTATATGTGTTTGGGCCTATGTATGGGCTATTGCCATCCTTAGGGTTAACCCTATATAACCTCCTTTATATATATATATATATATATATATATATATATATATATATATATATATATATATATATATATATATATATATATATATATAGAATTACAAGAACCCATTTTAAATAATAAATGACACATAACCATGCTTTCCATTTAACATTTCAAAATGATAAAACTAGAAAATAATATCAACAAACCCTACCTATATACACAATATATGTAGTGAAAATAACCAAGTTATTTCTCTACCCATCTCTCCTCATCCACTATCTATCTTTTCCAAACCCTCTTTGCCTCTATCTATCAATCTATTTTGAAGTTTGCATGCATACAGGGTTATATGGGGATGAGTTGTATGGGGATGAGTTGTGAGTTGTATTGATTACCATAAATAAGATATGATATTATCATTCATATAAGTCAAGTTGGGGCAACCCCTACCAAGGCCAATAGGCCCTTGGGCTAGCTAACTTCTCTTATCTAGATCATTTGGGCCTCTATTATTTTTTAACATGATACCACCTTGATGCTAACCCCCCTTGAGTATCCCTATAGATTAGAGAGATTTGGGTAACCTTTAGCTCCACCTCAACCTCAACATCTATAGTGAGAATATAATATAATGTTTATTATCCCTATAGAGTATAGATATCTGGGAAACCTCCAACTAAACCTCAACTTTAACCTCTTAGGAATACAATGTTGAGGAGCCCTAAGATCTAGACAACCTCAACCTCCACCTCAACTTCAACCTCAACCTCAACCTCTTGGGAGTACAATGCAATGTTGAGGAACCTGAGATCTGGACAACCTTAACCACAAACTCAACCTCAACCTCTTGGGAATACAATGAAATTTTGAGGACCCATAAATATGGATAACCTCAACCTCTTAGGAATATAATGCAATGTTGAGGAGCTAGAGATATAGACAACCTTAACCTCTTGGGAATATAATGTTGAGGAGCCTGAAATCTGGATAAATTTAACCATAACCTCAACTCAACCTCAACCTCTTGGGAATAAAATGTTGAGGAGTTTGAGATATAGATAACCTTAACCACAACCTCAACCTCAACCTCTATAGATGAGTATGGTGACTCCTACCATGATTACTACAAGAGTGGAGCTAAGCTATGCAAGGGAATAAGAGCATGCCTGGGAGAGAATGTTGACCAACTGTTCTAGGGGAACAACATATGGGGAGGGGATTGGGATGTTTCCCCTAGGGAAATAGAGAGGAGCGAGTGCACTAAAAAACCCTAATTAGAGTGTGATTAGGACTAAATAGATCAATACCAGTAGAGGATGAGTTGTATGGGGATGAAAAACTTCATAAAATTGGGTCTTTGCTAAAAAATCTCTAGTTATGCATTCATTTTCCAAAATTTTGGCATGTAAGCTCACCAAAACCCCTTAAAAATCTAGTTAGTCCAACAAAAAACACCGTATGAAACATGCAACTCCCAAAAGTCCATGGTGATTCCTAATAATGGCTTCAAATAGTCTAGAAATTTCATAGTTCAAAAACCTAAATTCCTAGAATATTCCAATTTAAATAATCATTTTAACATTATAGTACAATGATTGCATTTTGACCTCCAACAATAATCATGCTTTGTTTTAAAAACTATGACCTTATTAGTTCAAACATGTTCTTAAGGTTAGCCATAAACCCTATGCAAATCAATCATGCCTTAAGTTAATAAAATAACCATTTTAAATATCTATTGAATATATATATATATATATATATATGTATGTATGTATGTATGTATGTATGTATATTGGTCACCTTGACTAAAAATAACAAAGATTTAAGAATTTTTATTATTTAAAACACCATCATGCCACCTATAAACATTGACATTTTAATTACCATTGCATAACATGCCAAACATGGTATTCAAACTAGGTAATTTGAGTCATAAGTTTAATCATTAATAATACAATAGACTAATCAATCATACAACATTTTAGCCATAAAAAAATTATGAATGCAAGTATGGTGACACATATGAGTAAACATTAATCAAACATTTCCAAATAAGAAAATAGTGTAAGGCAAGAACACATTAGTAATTTAATGCATGTTGTGAATAATAAATATCAACAAACTAAAAAATAACAAAAAGACTTCTAATATAAGTGGTGTGTACAGGGGTTCCAACTTCATTATCTCATTCCCCACTCATATCCATCTACTCCATGATCTCTGATGATGCCCTCCCTTGGTCATAGTTAGGAGGGTGGATTCCATCCTGCATCCACCTCAGTATAATAAATAGTAGTTATATCATATCATGAAATAATCATAATAAAATACTATAACTAAATAAACTAAATAATCATTATCATAATTTACTAAACAAAATATGAATAACTAACAACAAGTTAATGATCATGATCATAAGTAATAAATAACTATAAAAAACAAACATATTACTAATCCAACCACTTAACACATTAATTCAACCAATAATTAACAAAAAAATCCAAAAATTAATAGATTACTGAGTTTAGAGGAAAATTAGGATAAAACATTCGAATTAATCTTTCAACATTTTTGATCCTTTGCATCTATTTGACCTTCACAAAAAGTGTTCATCAGAATTTTTGATCACATGTTTTTTCATGGATTTGGTCTTTAGAGACTTTTTTAGAACTTGTGATTCCTTGGAAATTTATTCACATATTTTTTTGTGACTTTATCTTCACATATTTTATACTTCATAAGTTTTATTCGTGGCACTTTGAAAACTTTGTGATTAATTGGTTTTGTTTGGAATTTGTGCTTCAGGGATTGTGTACAGGATTTGGTCTTCGATAAAAGTGTTTGAAAGGTGTTTTCACAAAAGGTTTTATTCATAAGTTTTGTTTGCATGAATTGGTTTATAGAGTTTTTATTAAAAAATTTCATTCATAAATTGTATTTGAAATTCTAGACCTGACACTTGATATCTGAAGGCAAACTATGTGGCATAATTATTATTATGCAAAGGTAGTGACAATATGAAACTTGTCCAATAAAACAATTTGGAATTCCTCCAAATGTATAAAAATATTATGTGGCATACCTACCAAAGTGAATGGAAAAAATTGAATTAAATTAGCAAAACAAGTTAAGAGACATTGGACATTAATGGCACATGAACTAGAATTAAAGTGTTATACTCAAAGCTATATTATCAAACTATAAAGAGACATAATACTTATTGATTAATAATTAAATTAAGTGAACTAAAATCTAAAGTGAACTTGAATCCCTAACTGCTTATGTTCAATTGTGAATTACTTCTAAAGAGTAAGTAATGATTGAATTGAAAACTAGAATTACATGACTAGAACAGGTAATAATGGATTCCTCATCCAAAGTATTTAGATGGTGATTACACCTTATAAATTCTCAATAAAGGATTAAATATAGTACAAATAAACTATCTTTGGGATGTAGATGTCCACTCATATGAATAAAGTTTAACAATTTCATAAAAGCAATTGGTGATGGACTTAATTCCATTGAAACGTTAGAGACTAAGATTTACAACAACTAAAGCCAAGGTCATGCCTTTCATTGACCTATTATGAGACTTATTATTTATAGGCAATGCAAGTAATGGTGGTTTTCTGCACCAAATGGAGCACAAGATTACATCCTAAATTTTAGGGGATTCCTTTCAAAGGTATATATAGCTCCTAGTGATAAACGATAATTTTTATGGACATCAGGTAGAAATGTGGAAGAAAACCTCCATATTTGATAATTCTTTGAGGAAGTGGATAAATCCTAGAGAGGCAGTCACTCTCAAGGCTAAGGATCTAGAATATATCACTAAATTCTAAATTGGAATCCACATCAAAAAGGCATTGTTGAGTAGGTTTTATGGTTACTATTATCATCAAAAATTTTACCCTTGAGGAGTTTTTTCAAGCCTCCTCACTTAAGTGATAACATGGAGACACCTCTAGGCTATGAGTGGCTTAACCAGTGAAGTGAATCTCAGATAGGGCTAGCTCCTTTGATTATATCACCCTGAACTACTACTAGACCTATTGTTTGTAAAGGAAAAGGGTAAGAGAAAATGAAATTAATCTAATATAGGGAGGTGATGAACTAAATTAACACCATACACTTGACCATCATGCACTAAGAACATTAATTAGACTTGAATTTGATTACATGACTCAAAAAGGACCTTTAAGCATGAGTGTTTGAACATGGAGGTCATAGATAATGTATTAAATGAGAAGGATAATCAAAAGGTCTAAGAAAGACACTAATGATTTAAATCCACTTAAAAACTATGAAAATCTACCTTAAAATCAACATGTGACCTGCAAGAAGATAATGCATTTGTAAAAAGGTAGGAGGGGATAAATGAGAGATATAGAAATAACTACCACTAAAATTCATAATAAATCACATAGTTACACTAGTTGTAAACATATGATAAGGTAATAATAAAATTTATTCAATAATAAAAGGCATAGTACAAATGTTTAGTTGAGTAGGTTTTTGCCATACTCAGCCAAAAGATCCATAAACAACCTTTTAAGGCTTCTTTTATAGAAGAAATTAGAAAAAGAGAGAAAGGACAAGAATAAGAGTTCATTAAATATCTTTCATGATTAGATGAGTTATGAAATAGAGAAAGAGTAACATCAAGTTTCAAAGGATGAGTTGTCATCTCTCTTATTATCATTTTAGGATATGTGTTGGAGTGATTCTTTGTCAAGAATGTCATAGGAAGTTAATTTGGCCATTATGATCTTATTGAATATAAATCCTCTAAATTAAGGTTACACCTTTTCATCTATAAGGGACGTTACAAGTCCTCCAACTAAAAATTGGCACCTTGGAGATCCTCTATGCCAACCTTTGTCTCTCACCATGCTTCTTCTTCATGCAAGATTGGCATTAAACTTCATGAATATTTATTTATTTTCTACCAAGGCATGAATTCAAAAGGAAGATTCTAATTTTATGCCATGGAAGTCTTCTATAATATATTTAATTCAATGCCATATAATTTTAGTTTTGTCAATAGAAGTCATTTTGAAGCTAAACTGTCACTTTTGCTATTTAAAGGAGTATAAAAAGGTATTCATTATCATGGAGCTTTCAAGTAGTTTTGAAATATGAGGATGATATAAATATCTTATTAATTGAATTAATATATTTATTATATGATTATTGTAATCCCTCTATGTTAATTTTAAAATTCTTTGACTTCTAAGGTTTTAGAACTAGCTTACACCTCCATCCTTGTGATATAAGAGTCATTACATCCCTTATATTTAGGACTTGAGAAAGCTTGTAACTCATGTGAGATTTATTTGATGACCATGAGGGATCCTACTAAGATTTATATAGTATTTATGATAGTGTCTAAAATATAATCATGCTCCAATTATCCTTTCCAAGACTTGTAACTAGATTTCTTGAGCAAGATGATGGAATAGTCATCACTTTGGTTTAATATAGTGACTTAATAGCTAATTTATCACATTTATAGGTCATAAAAATGGGTTTATAATGTCACATAATATATTATAAAACTTACATATCCTTATTACATGATTTTAGGACCTATCATCACCTTGCATGTTTACAAATAGACTTATAACTATGACTTTTAAGCCATTTCTGTATGTTCTTAGTCCACACATGCCAAAACTATACTTATTAAGATGTATACGAGAGGAATGAAGATAATTAAAGTAATTTAAAGTCTATTTCAATCCATTTTAGGCACTTAGGAGGCCAATTTATTCCATCAAGTCACTTGAAAGGGTTTAAGCAAGGTTTAAGGATGGTTTATAAAGTTGTGGACCTAGATGAATGATCTAATGCTTGGAATAATAATAAGACAACCCCTTACATATTATAAAAACTCCATTTCCACCCATGCATCTTCTTGTGTGAGATCACACATGGGAAATGTGACCTTCTTGGGAAATATAATCTTGATGATGAACGAAAGATAGACCATTTGGCAAAATTAAGAGTCAAAGTGCTTATCTTGAGTTTTGAACACCTAAGTGAGGTTTGTGATATGAATAATGGAATTTGTAGATGGTTATAAATATTTTTTACCCTTAAAACCTTCTAAAACATGCATTAGGCCACTGTAAGGGTTTATGGATAGTTTTGTGCTCTTAACCCTAATGCTCTTCTATTTTGTATTTTTATCTTCATTTAAATGAGTTAAAATATATAGGATATTTATATTACATCTTAATCACCTTATGAAACTCTTAAAACCTCAAAAAAATTATAGAATATGCAAGTTTTCTTGAATTTTGATACATAGCCCTGTATGACCATTTAGGTCCTTTCGGCCTAATTAGACCTCTTACCCTTTAGATTGCCTTGAGTCACCTTGTGAAACTCTATGAAGCTCTTGTTAAAATTTATAATTAAGTGCATATGATTTACTGGCATTCATCTCCTTTGTGGTTTCCAACAAACTCCTAGACTTATCTCCTATATTACTAAACAATCATGTAGGTCATAGTTATAGGTCATTATATGGTGGATTTGAGAATAGGGTGACTTGAGTTGGTCTTGAATATACTAATTTACCAATTAGTATTTCAATTTTATTCACATATAGAATGACCTATGTGACCTTTTATGTCTTCCATCCAAATCTACGTATTGGTCTTCTTCACTTGGGCCTATAAAAGGCCTATGGGTATATATTAGGCCTAAAACTCATTTTGCATGTGATTATCACTTTTGATTATATTTGACTCATCATTTATAATAGTGGAAAATGTGTCCAAATATCTAGAGGTCTTCTCTAACAAATATAAAATATTCAAATTGATTTGAATACTCACAAGGCACCCTCATAGTCTTCATATCTATTTCACAAAACTCTTATTCTTAGCCCTCAATAGGCTTAGATCTCTCTTATCTAAAATAAGTTAATGAACCATGATTTATTATTATATCAAGTCTCTTTAAATAATTTTATGAACTATCCATGATATCTACACCTCTTTGAAGCTTCATAACTCATCTTTCATATACAAACTTGCCCCTTAAAGATCACTATCTTGATAATGACTTATAGGTGTACATTTAGGATTTTGATCATTATGGGTTCTCTCTGATACTCAAAAAATTTAAGTTTTCCTCAAAAATTATCATGAGGTCTTACATACCTCACTCTCCCTTGTAAACCCTATCTAATTTATCCTAACTCACATGTTTGTAAGTGTTCACTAGGCTCCATACCTCCTTATTCAACTTATGAATAATTTATATCTTTGAATAATTAAATAAATTTGTAGGATGATAAAAGAGTATTGAGAGACTTAAATAATATCACATTAGAGCCTATAGTACATTGAAAACATTTTTTTCATCAATTTATGGCTTTAAGAAGTACTATCTTAACCTAGAGTGATGCAGGAGCATCAATCAAGTCAATGTATTTAAGTGTATTTTGATAATTTCGGTTTTATTAGAGTTTTAGAAGTCCTATAAAGACCCAAGAAGGTTAAAAGAGTAATTAGGTGTTCTTTTTTTGGATTTTATTTGGCTTGGGAGAGTTTTCCACCAATACTCTAATTGAAAATTTGAATCATTTTCTTAGCTTTAGAAGGTGTTTTGTGTTGTACTAGGAAATCCAATGTTTTTATAAGGTAATGTATAGACCTAGGTGGGTATAAGAAGATGTTTTAAATACATGTCATGAATAAAATGACAAATACTAAGAGTTGTGATTAAAGTAATTTCTAATCACCTTCTAAGTAAAGTGATTAAAGTAATTTCTAAGTAATTTAGAATCCACAGTTAGAAGGAAATTAGAAATTAAACATGAAAAATATGAACCTAGATGATATATATGTTATTTAGGTCTTTTTAAGGTTTGGGAACAATAAATATTCATTTAAATCCAAATTGAAGCCTCTCAGGCTCACTTAGGTTGTGGAAACCCTACTTTAGGGTTAAAATATAAAAAGTGGAATAAAAAGAATTTGAATTAGTGAAACCAAATTAAACTTGGTAATTGGTTGAGGTTTTAAGTGAAGAAAGATATTTTGAAGGTTCTATATAGGTACGACATCCATACATATGCCTATAGGTGATTGTGTGGTAAAGAGGATTAAGGAGACCTAATTAGGTCTAAGTAGGATCTAGAAAAGGAATCTAGGAGGTGAGATGGAAAATAAAACATATTGTGGAGATATAAGAGGATAGAGGGCGTCTCTAATTGACTCTAATTTCTCAATATTGAATAATACTTGTCTTTATAAGAGGAAAAACCTTAAAAAGGCTACTAGGAGAAAAAGATGATTGAGGGTTTGAGGAGTGACATTTGAAGTTGTATTAGAGTTTGAAATCACTAGAAATAGGTGTGTTTAGTCTTTAATAGGTATTAAAGATAAATATTAATATAATAAGGTCTATATGAATAATTAAGGTGACATATTTGAGGATCTATTAGTCTAGTGAGGACTAGTGTGTGATAGAAGGAAAGGGATGACCAAATGAATGGAATGAGGTGTATAAATGAGTATGAGGGGTTTAGAGGGGTCAAAAGGTAGAATATAATAATGAATATAAGCTTAGTAAAAGGTATCATGAATGATTATGATATAAAACCTAGTAAATAGAGTTGATATACAATAAAAGTTAGAAAAGATTGAGAAGTTTGATTGCATGAGTTGATGTTTGTAGGTATCAGAGTTTGGCTAGAGTAGATAATGAGAAGTGTTATTTGCATCATTTAGTATTAGAGTAAAAAATTTATTTGGGAAGAGGATAAGGACAATTATCAAACATAATAATGTACATGTTTATTTTTCTTTCATTTTGAGTTTTTGATATGTTCATGAAAAGTGTTAAGGTGTGAGTGGAAAGTTGAGTGTGATAAGTAGCCCTGAATCTAGTAAGGCTTAATAAGATAGATAGATCTATTGTAAATATCAAGAGTGATATCAAGGAGATATTTAAGAGAGATAAAGAGGAGTCCTAGGTAAATGACAAGAAAGTGAGATGGACCAGGTGAGGTCATAAAGTGAGATAGACCCAAGAGAGGTCATGAGAGGCTAGTAGAGGAGGCTTGTCAAAGAGAATAGGTCTAGGTGAGACCAAGATAACTAGATAAGGATACTATGAAGAAAGATAAATAAAAGAGGAAATATTCTATGTGTGAGATGAGCTACCACAAGGAGAGGAAGGTGCAAGAAGACACCAAGAGAAGAGAGATGGAAAAAGAGATGATAGAGGTAAGGCAGTAGTTGGATGAGTTGATGATCATCATTGAGTAGATGAGAAGAAATGAGAACCCATACTATGGATGGGTCATGAGGAAGAAAACTGTCAAGTGGCTAATAAAGCTATAGGTAAAAGAGACAAATATGAAAGCTATAAGAGGGGGAAAAGAACATAAAAGGTTTCTTTACAAGAAACTCAAAAATGAAATAATGAGGTATAAAATGATTAAATAACATAGTGAACAGGTGGATGAATATGAAAATTACCTTGAGAAGGATGAGGAAGGATTGCATGAGGAAAAATAAGATAGTTGAAGCCAGTAAGATGATGGGTAAGATAAATAAGAAGTAGATCTAAATGTAGACCTCATGGAAAGTTTGGCAAAAGAAGTACAACTGATTGACAAAGGTATGAAATATGATTATCTATTTGTTTATGAGGGTCAAGATTATTTAGAGGAAAAAATAATATTTATAAATAGCCTTGAATGGTGAAATTATGGAGAATTAAAAGAAAGTATAGGTTGCAATAGTTGAGAATTACATGATGGAGAACAAAGAACATGAAGAAAAAGCATTGATGGCAATAATGTAGCAGATTAAAGTAGGTAGGAAAGAAATTGTCTTTTTTTTATTGCTATCATGAATATCATATTATGAGAAGATGATAATTAAAATGTATTAGTAGTATTTTGGGGCATAGGCAACCCATATGATAAAGGAAAAGTTTAATGTTTAAGTGAATAATAGGTACTAGTTAAGGCAAGCAAACAAGGAAGCATAATTGTCTTTGATAGAGGCAAGCATAAGAGACAAGATGAGAAATTGAATCATGTAGGAAAAAAAACAAAAGAGTAAGGTCTAAGGAGCATGAATTGGAAGACCAAGAAGAAGAGTACAACAATCCCTTTGAGTAGAGTTCACATTCTTTATTACCTGGGAGTATGATGTAGGAGCATCAAGAAAGTCAATGTATTTAAGTGTATTTCGATAATTTTGGTTTGATTTGAGTTTTAGAAGACCTAAAGAGACCCTAGAAGGGTGATATATTCATTAGGTGTTCTTATGTTGGATGTTCTTTGGCTTGGGATATTTTCCTACCAAAACTCTAATTTGAAATTTGGAATCATGTTCTTGGATTTATAAGGTGTTTTGTGATGTAGCAGGAAATTTAATGTTTGTATAAGGTCATGTATGGGTATATGTGGGTGTAGTAAGTTTTTTTATGTACATGTCATGAGGAAAATTACAAAGACTAAAATTTATGAATGTAATCAACATGTCAAAGAAATTGTCATAAAATTTAGTTATCCAAGAAAGTAGTTTATCATGTGTGAAACATGTTTTGGGTAGGTAAAAATGTGGTAGAATTATATAAGGGTCAGTTATAAGTTGGTAGGAGACATTTAATGAGGGAGGAGTACATAGTAGGATGAATAATGAGAGTAAAATTAAAAATCTTTGTATTATGTCCATGTGCCAGAGTTGCTAATGTATAAGAAGAGAATCAATAAAAGTTGGAAAAGATTGAAGTGATGCATCTATTTATCTATATTTTTATTTTTTTATTGACACAAGTTGATGTGTTTAAAGCCTTAAATATTTTTGGAACAATAGTTTTTTATGTAAGTTACAACGTTGGTGTTTGTAGGATTGTGTCCAAAATCTATGTATATTCATTAAAGACTATAGGCTAAAGAAGAAGGAACTTGCCTAAGAAAAGTATGGTGTGTGTCAAGGAGATATACAGGGGTAGTAACATGTTTGTGTGGAGTATTATTTCATATATGTCTATGTTTGATGTCAATAGGAATATGGGTTCAAGTAATAGTTAGATAATGCTCTATCTATAAGAGACAATCAAGGTAACTATGTGAATATGAGTAGATGGAGGTTATTGTATCATGATATGGTTTTAAAATACAATATCATGGATGATAATACTGATGGAATACTTCAAAAACTTTAGGTAAGGTAAATATGTATCTAAACCTTGTATTTGCTTGCACATAGGTAAACTATGTTAATAGTGTCCTATAGAATCCAAAGTCAGAAGGTGATCAGATGTTATTCAAGATAATTTTAAGCATGGAAAAGATGAAATTATATGAGATAGACCTTATTCCAATATTTTTAAGGTTGGGAAACAATAAATATTTATTTAAATCTAATGTGAAGCCTCTCAGGCTCACTCAAGGTGTGAAAAACCTAATTTAGGGTTAAAATCTAAAAAGTGGAATAAAAAACATTTGAACTAGTGAAATATAATGAAAATTAGTAATTGGTTGAGGTTTTAAGTGAATAATTATATTTTAAATGTTCTATATAGTTACAAAATTTGTGCAATGCCTATAGGTGACTATGTGCTAAATAGGAGTAATGAGACCTAATTATGTCTAAGCAAGATCTAGAAAAGGCATCTAGGAAGTGAGATGGATAATGAAACTTGATATGGAGATAAAAAGGATAAAGGGTGTCAGGAATTGACTTTAGTTTGTCAATATTGAATAGTACTTGTCTGTACAAGAGGAAAAATCTTTAAAAAAGCTATTAGGAGAGAAAGATGATTGAGGGTTTGAGGAGTGACACTTAAAGTTGCAATAGAGTTTGAGATCACTAGAAACAGGTATGTAAAGTCTTTAAGAGGTCATTCAAGAGAAATATTACAATCATAAGTTACAAATGAAAAATTTAAGGTGACATACTTGAGGATCTATTAGTCTAGTGAGGACTAGTGTGTGATACAAGGAAAGGGAGTGACCAAATGAATGGAATGAGGTGTATAAATGAGTATGAGGGGTTTAAAGGGGTCTAAAGGTAGAGTATAAGAATACAAAGAAGATTATTAAAAAGGATCATGAATGTGAATGATATAAAACATACTAGAGAGAGTTGATATAAAAGACAAGTTAGAAAAGATTGAGATGTTTGATTGCATGAGTTGATGTTTGTAGGTATCAGAGTCTGGTTAGAGCATAGAATGAGAATTAATCTATGCATCATATAGCTTATCTAAATTCTCTACAATTCACTCACACTAGAAGTTTTACTTCATCCAGATCTACATGTACCAATAAAATGTTTGAAGATGTAAATTGGGTCTTACATGACCTTACACAATCATCTACATGCACTCATTGAGATTTTAAATTTTGAATTTGAAGAAAACTAACCCTGGTGATGTTTTGAATCTCTCTCTTACACCCTTAACTTCTTATAAATTGTTCATAAAGTTAAGGGGCCTAATTATACAACCAATGCCACAAAGTGTAAGAGAACCAAGGCCCCTCCTCTATCCAAGATCTTAGATCCCAACTTTCTCTCCCCTTAGAGTACCAAGTGAAAACTTGACTAGTTGTCTTGAGTTGCCAAGAAACCCAATGGAAAAATGGAGTGGGGTTTTTACATTTTTGACTCTGAAACTCCACTTTTTATATGGATTTGGGTTTAATAATACCATAGGGACCCATGGATGAGTTTTGACCTTGTATATCAACATAAACCTTTGAAAATACCTCTAAAACATGATTTCTTGAAGAATCTAACTGTTTTACTCTTTGAAACTACTAGAGATGGATAACCAAGTGACTCTTAAGCTTACCTTGACTTATACAAACATTTAATGAGTGGTAAAATGCTTGACAACCTTCTTTGCCTATATTTCACTCAAAATGCTTCATTTATGCATTAGATAATGATAAATGGTAGTTATAAAGAGAAGTCTAACATTAAAAAGTAGTTATATGAGACCTTAGAGAAGATGTATAGTCAGGTACAACATGATGTCATCATATAGATGTTAGATGACTTAAAACATCCCCTTTCCAAAGACAACCTTTATATTTACTCACCAAAGACAACCTTTATATTTACTCATTACTATCAAGTGTCATCATTAACATTGAATAAAATTATAAGACTAAAGCAATAAACTACCTTAATCTTATCAAAGTTACCTTAAACTTTATGAGAACAAATGTTTAATAAAGATAAGAGGCCCATGGTTATCCATTTTAAAATAATGTCATATCTATTGGATGCTATCATCGGTACCATATATATACATAATGGATTAATCTAGAGCCCCACCCCAGATTGCATTAAGAATTGGGCATGTGATTTCTTCTCCTTTATGTACATTTACACATATACAAGGAACATAGTTAGAATTGATTAAAATGTACATCCACAAGTATGGAGATCAATTCATGAAGAGCCCCTTCTTAGGGTATTAGAAAGTATTAGTAAGATTATTGGGTCAAGGGAAGATTATTGGGTCAAGGGAAGATTATTGGATTTATTATAAATATAAGGTTATCATGGTAATTGGGAACAAGGTTTCCCTATTACACCTCCCCAAGTTTATCCTGGATAAACTAGATGAGTAAGAAATTTATTACTAGATATGGTGGAGTATGGATGAATATATGAAGAAGAATAAGAAAGATGTATTCCATGACTCTTCTCTAATGATTGGTATAATGTTCTATGTCAATTGGAATAATTTTGGAGAGGTTGTAAAATTTAAGGAGTATTATGCATTGGTGACTTTGTCACATAGAGATTAGGATCCTCATGGCTTAATCCAAAAGAAAATCAAAGGCATGGGAATCTTATACCAACACAAACCTTAGGACCATGAATTGATATTTTTGAATGCAAATGATGGTGCCAAATTTATATACAGAGTGAAGGTAAATGGTTTTATAGTGGAATTATTGAGAATTATTCAAGGATAACCTAATTTAACAATTGTAAAAGCATATATAATGCTTCCATAACTAGGTGGATGGGAAGAAATGGAGATTTATAATTATTAGCCTCACTAGTGACCATTGTGTCATGGAGGATAATCTCAAATACCACCTCCTATTATGATAGTTGTAAAGCAAGAGTAGGGTGTGGAGGAAATTAAAATGGTATATAATTCATCACATGGAGAACCATCTCAAACACCACCACTTGTAATGAGGAATATTAAGAAAGAACAAGAGGTAGAAGAACTTATAACTTATGATAATGGTCCTAGAAGATAAGAGGATCTAAATTGTATTGATTATTCTAATGTAGAAGAAGAGGACCTTCTTGTCACTTCCCAAGTCCATGTGGCACAAGTGTGGATGTTGTTCATTATTCTACTCGATAGACTTTCCTCCCAACTAGAAAAACCATAATTTGTTATAAGAGAAAGCCTAGAGTTCATGGAACCCAATAGAGGTAACTGTTAAATTTCCACTATAATAAAGACTAGTGGACCTTAGACAAGCATCCATCTAGAGGGAAATTGAGGATGAAAAGGAGGATGAAGACCTAGTAAAGGGTAAAGTCCTAAATCTTTAGGGATTGAAAGGAAAAACACTACTTGATGAGAGAGGCAAGTTAGGTAAGGATGTTACTCCTTAAATTTCCTCAATCTTTATTTTTTCTACCATACCTTTGATTTATAATATTTATTCCATTACTATTGTTTCATTGGCTTCTAGTGTTTCTAGCACTAGTTTGGTTTCCTCCATCCCAATTATTTTAGGTATTCTTGTATTATCAATAACATTTATTATTTTCACCACTCCCTTTGTTTATACATTTATAGTTGTTTCCAATATTAGTCTTAGTTCTCTAACCCTTATCATCTCACTTAATTACATGTTTCCTCCATGTAATTGGGATTACTAATGCCTTCTTCAAGTTCTACATAGCCCACTTCTATTATTTTGACTATGAAATATAGAAAGAGTAAGTTGGTGTATAAATTCCATCCAATGCCCTAGTTTAGTGGTAATAATTGGTATAATATCATGTATCCATCATTACCAGACCCCTTGTAGGCAAAAAAATTGAGGTAATCTTAAGGGGACCTTATGGAAGAATCTATAGTTGAGGGAACTCAACTAATGGGATATTGACCTATAATCCCATGCCTCCTAGAGGCCCAATCTAATAATAAAAAAACTTCCTTTAGGGATTTAAATATTTTAAAAATATATAGTGACCATGCAAAAAGTCAAAAAGAGTAATATCAAGGATGATTCTAGTAGGGGCATAATTTTAGAAGAGAGATAGGATGTCTTCTCTTTGTCAAAAAGGAAGAAAAGGAGGTTGGGTGAGCCCCCCTATAATAAATATTTCAAGTCTTACTTTAGGAATAAAAAAAAAGATTTGATATAGCTTCATGAAGGGACTAAACAAGCTAGGCAAGAGATAGAACAAGTAAGGGAACAACAATAGGTTGTTCATGTCCTTGTAAAAATTGAAAATGATGTTCAGAGCATGGCCCTTAGATTATACAATGTCTTGGATGCTATTAGTTCAATGAGAGATAAATTAGATCCTCATATTATTAAAACATATAAATTATTTAATTTTTATAATGAGGGTGAAAAAATTTGAAAATTATTATTTTATATACAACTAATAAGGCTTATAGCCATTTGAACTTGATGACACCATTAGAAACATCTAATACACTCAATTTTGTTGTCATCTAGATGCAAGAGGCTTGAGATTGGGTTTCTAGTGTAAAGGACTTAATACCAAAGTTTACAGAGTATGAGAAACTAATTTTATAGATTATCAATGAGTTATAATTTTCCTAGACTAGAGATTATATAGGGTAGTTAATAAGTAGAGCTAATTTCAACCAATTGATTTAACAAGATTTTACCAATTTCAAGCAAAATCTTCAACGGATAGAATTAGAATAAATTGAATAATAACTCAATTTTGTGAGTAATAAGGTTACCAAAGTGGATATTTTTTGGGTGTATTTTAGATCCACCAAGGCTGAACATGTAGGATTAATGTTGCAAGTAAGCAAGGTATATTAACCACCTCTTTCGAACATGGACATCATCAAGTTTTAGCATCAACCTTGATTAAACCTTAGTTTTCTAAGGTTAATTTTGTGCAAATTTTTCATGAAGAGTTGATAGATGTAACTAAAGTATTTTCATATGTCTTATGCATGTAACAATAAGATAAAGACTTTGTAAAACATGCACAAATTACATTGCACTATATGAGTTAATCTATTTTGGAGATACAATTATGATTAACTATAGTTGTATATGAAGGACTTACATTCATTAGAACTCAAGTTCTAATTATAGACATGTAACTTAGAATTTTGTATGGATTTGAGGGATGAGGTGGTCCCTCCCTAGATCTATAGATACATGTAAATCCCTCTTTTTAAAGGGTTGGAAAAGTATCAATACAGGAAGAAGTCTTTTGATTGTCATGCGACTGTGTCAATGTTTCTCCATACCAATTATGTGTAATTAGTTGTGTTTTTTTTTCTTGGTTGTTTGATTTAGTAATTTAAAGTGTGCAAAAGTTATAGATGATTCCTTCTTATTATTATTGATATATGATAATTTAATATGTGCAAATAAATATTAGATAATTATCAAGTATCATTAATTTTATGAAATTATGTAGACTATTTAAATTATTTGAGTGTGCAAAAGTGTTTTCTTTGATATAGCCTTATAAGTATGAGTCATAGTTATCTTATATACCTCTCTAATCCAAGCTATAATCTACTAAATAAGGGTGTGCAACATCAACTTTAATGGTATAAATCTTTTGTTGAGATCCCATAGTTTACTATATCAGTTTTTTCCTAGATCCCCTTATTTTATTTTGTATGTGAGTGTGCAATAACTATTGGTAAAAACATTGATACTAAAACACTTGTCCATAAAATGACCGGCCAAAAAGTGATCATTGTTTGAATCATATAGATTTATGTTATGCCCTACCTTTCCCTATTTTTTGGAGTTTATTTGATTAAAATGTACCCACTTTAGAATAAGGTCCATCCATCCAACTCACCTAGGTTTTAATTTTATTTTTAGGTTTAATTCATGCACAACTAGTTAACAACTTGCATGATTAGCCTATTATTACACCATCCAATTGTTTACCCATAACTACAACTTGGGCCCTAGAGTGGAGTTTACCTCCATTAAGATCCTAAAATGTTAGAGGTTACCTCATTAAATATAGGGGTGTACCAAAGACTGACATCAATAGAAGAAAAGTTTGCACTTGAAGGAGGGCCACCTGTGTGCCTTCCCTAGTGAGAGGTTATCCCCTACGTTTGAGTTACAATAGAGATACCCAAGAGAGTTACTAGGTCTAGATCCCAAGGTAGTATTTTAGTTTCACCTTTGCTAGTACATCAAAGGCCTATATTTGCACTAGTTATTTATGTGGTACCTTGGGCCAGGATACCTTCTCTAGTAAGAAATATATATCTTATTAATCATCTTATGGATCAACCACCTTAGTTATTCAAATATATTATTGTCATCCTAGGGGATGTGAAAAATTTACCATGGAATCTAGAGAATATCTACCTTCCTTCTCCCTTTCAAGGTGAAGAACAATGGAGGAACATATCAAGTCTTTCAAGGCTACTTTGAGATTAATGAATGTCACTAATAAAGATGTTGAATGTAGGTTTTTACCATTCAAATTATAGGATGCTACCTATGATTAGTACCTTAATCTACAAGATAACTAAATTACTTATTGGAATGCATTTCAAAGCACCTTTATTGCCTAATTTAGATAGGTTACCAAATTTGGTTTGGTGTATCAAAATTTCACCATTATGAAGAGGGAGCCTAATGAACCAATATTGGATTTTAACACAAGATTTCAAAACATGTACACTTAGTTGACTCTAACATATAAACCTGAACAAGCTCTAACCTTATATATGTAAAAGAATGCCTTATATCCAATCACTATAATGATTATATGAAGAGATATTGCTGAAAACACTCTATCATTATCATATGAATAAGATATAAATATTTATAGATAACTCAATCCTCATGTACCAGGCACCCCTAACATCAATGTTAGTTTCCCAACTTTGAATCAATTGCCTCATGAAAATTAAAATATTCTTACATTAAACAAGAATTAGTTGTATACACTACCTCCTATGACATAATAGACACTAAATCATAATTATTATTATATGAACAATCATGTACAAATGAATAGTTATTAGTAAAACCAACATTTAATCCCATATAATACTGGAGTTGCCTAGGGTGTAGATTCTACCAAAGTAGAATTGGATTTTACATAGAGAATGGTTCAAAAGTTGAGCAATTACTTATTGAGCATGTAAAGTAAGATGGGTAATGCTATTGGTCAAAATAATTATCAAAATTCTAGGTTTCAAAGATATAATAGACCTTTCAATCAATCTGCAAATAATGTAGAAAAACAATAAACTAATAAGTTACCAAAAACCAATATAGTGGAGATAGCCTCACCCAATTGGTGTAGAGTTCATAATACATCATATCATGGTGAAATTTATTGTGTTGAATTTTTTTCATCATTTTAAATACTCCAAAGGTAGATGGTAAGATAAGATTTAATGAATAACCTACCAAAGTTCCCCCATGAATCTAGTTTCTCAAACACTACTACAGTTTTTGAAATTCATGAGTCTCCTTTCCCAAGTAAGGATGAAAATGTACCAGAGGATAATTATGATGAGGCACATGAATTTTAATAGTATAAAAATTCAATTATAATCTAAGGAACAAAAAACACTTTAAAACATCTACTCCTCCAAATAATACCATTATTCCACCAAATCTAAAGGCTGATAATAATCGACTTCCTCCAAAAGGGCATGATCAGCCCCAAATCAAGGAGGAACCAAGAAAAGGATGATGCACCATTTTTGAAGACATGAAAAATATTAAATAAAACATCACTCTTCATGAATTATCTTAGATCATTAAATAGAAGGATCTCCTATGGAGGTATATCACAGAAAGTCTATTGTAGAGAAGATGAAGGTTGTTCATACAAATATTATATACAAGAGTAAGCTAGAAGTTCCTCTTTTATTATTGACTATCAGAGTATTTGGAAAAAATATTCACATTTTATTAGTTTATTCTTCAGCTTCAACTACTATGATGACAACTTATATTTATTAAAAGCTTGGATTGGCTCCAAGCCCATCTAAGAGGATGGTTTCATAGCTAGACAAAATGATGGTTCCTTCAGTTGGATAAATAAATGATGTATGCATTCAAGTGGAATTTAAACCATGTGTACAAATGACTATTGACATACTTGTGTTAGATATCCTAAATGGATACAAACTCCTCTTGAATAGAGAATGGTCAAATTAATTTAATACATATATAACAACATACTTATCTCATATTTGGTTACCATGAAGAGGTTACAAACCAAATTTAAATTGATCAAGAACAAAGAATCAATCACCCCATCATAGAGTATAATACTGGGAATGAAGAGGTAAGCTACAAATATCCTAACCTTGGAATTTATACCTTTACCACAAAGTATGAGGAATAGGAATTGGAAGTCTAAATACCTTCTTAATTATGGACTCTCCATTTTGTTGGTACAAGATACAAGTAAGGATCAGGTGTTGGTGTTTAATTGGTTTGTCCACAAGGTAAGAATTACCTAGTGACATATAACTTATAGTTCCCTTTAACCAATTATAGTGTAAAGTATGAGGCACTAATTTTGGGATTGTAGTTTTCTCTCAAAATAATGTCAAGTAACTACTGATATATGGAGATTCAAATCCAATAATTAATCAGGTTAAGAACAAATACTAATGCAATTTATCATATATAAATAGGTACAAACATAGATCTTGGGATTTGATTGATTCCTTTAAGGCCTTCAATATAGTGATTATTCTTAGAGAACAAAAATAGTCTACTAATTCACTATTTACTTTAGATGCCAACTTAGCACCACTACAATAGTACAAGGTGCAGAGGTTTTCTATCAAGATAGAACCTTGCACATTTGTTCTTGATAATGTGAAAAATTTATAGGTATTTAATGATGACCAAAAAATTGTCTAATTATTGATCAATTTGGGGTAATTTGAGTCTCTGATCATTGATGATAAGGAGATCAATTATCTCTGCTAGGAGGAATTGCGAGGAGTCATTCAGTTGAAATAAAAATGGCTGCCTTTAGGAATGGTTTCTTTGGAAAGGTTGTTTGATCTATATCCCCAAGCCCATTATCAAAGGTCACCTAAAATAAATAAATTTGAGTTCAAGAAGGAGAATTTAGGGGATGAGTGTGATCTACACTATGTCAAAATTAACCTTAGCTACACTCCAGAAGAAAGACAAAGGGTGAAGGATTTACTCACTTAGTATAAAGATGTGATTATATAGACATATGAATACTTGAAGGTATTTAACCCAAGGGTCATCACCCATATAATCGTATTGAAGCTAGACCATAAGTTTTTCAAGAATAGATAGAGGGTATTCAATCCTATACTAGAGCCTCTCATTCAAAAATAAGTGGAAAGACAAATTAATGCAAAAATAGTTTTCCCTATCAGATATTCTACCTAGTTTACCAATTTACCTCCAATCAAGAAGAAGATTGGGTAAATTAGATTATGTGTTAATTTTAGGAACATGAATAAGACTTTTGAGAAAGACAACTATCTTTTACCTTCCTTAGATAAGGTGATCCAAATATAAAGTCATTCTAAAATGATGTCTTTCTTGGATGGATTTTCAAGATATAACAAGGAGTTGGTTAAATTCGAAGATATAATGAAGACTACATATAAATTTTTTTGGGTTGCTTATGCATACAATAAGATGCCTTTTGGCCTAATTAACATAGGAGATACCTTTCAAAGGCAATGGACCATGCATTCCAAGGGTTGATAGGTAAATGCATAATCATTTACATGGATGACCTCACTATTTTCTCAAATAAATGAACTAATCATGTAGGCCATATACAATCAAACTTTGAAAGATGTAGAAGGTTTGGCATCTCGATAAAACCCAATAAGATCATATTTTGTGTTACTGAGGGAAAGATCTTAGTTCACATTATCACCTAATAAGAAATTATAACTGACTCAAATAGAGTTTAGGGGATTTCAAAGATTACATTCCAAAATAATAAGAATGATCTAAAATCTTTCTTTAGAAATATAAATTTTGTGAGGACGTTTATCTTAGGTTTTGTAAAACATTTCAGACCTTTGAATGCAATTCTCAAGAAAGATACTAAAGTGGAGTGGACACTGGAGGATCAAAAGTCTTTTCAAGACATCAAAGATGTAATATCTCAGGCCTTGGTACTAATAATCCTATACTTCACTAAATATTTATTTTTATATTCATTCACTTTAGAACATACAATTGCCACTATGCTTACTCATAGGAAGGATAAAAATGGTCATCATATTACATTTATGAGCACAAATTTAAAATAAGTAGAGTTTAAGTATTTCATGATAAATAAGAAAATATTTACTCTTGTCAAAATGGTAAAGAAATTTTGACACTACATCTTTAGGAATAAGGCCATCACCATTGTAATAGACCTTATTGTCAAGCTCTCTTTAGGGTAGAATGAAATTGGAGAGTGTAAAGGAAAATGGATGGCTAAAATACAAGAGTTTGACATAGAAATCAAGCCTGCTAAAATTATCAGGGTATAGAGCATCATTCAATTTATGACTAAGCCTAACCCATGCATTACCATCAAGGAGGTTTTAGAAACCCAAGTATCTAAAGGATATTGGTATACTGACATCAGTCAATATTTTCTTATAGGTACTTGTTCCTTAGAGCTTAATAGAGAATAAATGAGAGCTTTGAGGCTCAAGGCTACTCACTACAGGATCAAAAAGGGGGTTCTATACAAAATAATTATGAAGTCACCTATTTGAGATGTGTATCACAAAAAGAATATTAATAAATTATAAATAATTTACACCAAAAAATAGGTAGTGGTCATCCATCTAGAAACACCACAACCCATAAGATTCTCAGAATGGGTTACTATTGGCCAACAATCTTTAAGGTTGTACATGTTTATGTAAGAACATGCCATGAATTCTAGGTCTTGACAAAAAGAGAATTACATGAAGTAATGACATTATATCCTATTATTAACATAAGTCCATTTGATTAATGGGTCTTAGACTTCATTGGTGTCATTAACTCATTTTTTTCAATTGGCCACAAATTTGTACTCACTGCCATAAATTATTTACCTAATGGACTAAAGTAGTGGATATGAGGCATTCTAGAGCATAAAATGTAATAAAATTTCTAGAGGAAAACATCACAAATATATTTGGTACCCCCATTTACTTAGTTTGTGATAATGGTCTAATATTCCAATCAGTTGAATTCATTGAATAGGCCCATGATAATCAAATCACCATCAGTTTATCTTCTAACCATTACCTATAGGGAAATGGATTGACTGAATAAAAAAATAAGAACCTAATTGATGCCATTAAAAATTTAGAAATATATAAAACTAGAGAGTGGAATTATCTACTAAAATATGCACTGGGATGATCAAACAAGATACAAGTAAGCCCTTAAGGCTTCACCTTACTTACGAGTATATGGATGACAAATAATTTTCACAATCATGCTAAAGTTGACAACATATAAAATTAAGTAGGAGTACATGGAACCAAGTGAAAAATTAGAGTCTCAATTATTAGATATAATAGAGATGGAAGATTTAAGGATTGAAACCTTACATAATTTTAGCAAACATCAAGGTATAGTCAAAAAGTCATTTGATAGAAGATCAAAATTTAAAGCATCTAAAATAACTAACCTAGTGATTCTATATAACAAAGACCATGAAAATAAAGGATAAGATGAAAAATTTACCCCATTATGGATTAGACCTTATTAGATTTTAGAGATCTTGGGTAATAATGATTTCCTTTTGAGGGACCTTCGAGGTAACAAATTGACATATATAGTCAATGGATAGTTTTTGAATCACTACTTCATGGTTGTACCATCTAGAGATGTCCCTAAGGAATGAAAAGTGTTGTAGTAGAGGTAGGATTATAATATATTTACTGATTTCATAGCTAGTTTTCCTATCTTCTAGGTTAGTATTTCCTATTTTCAGCATTTTGTTTTCCTTAGTTTAGTTCCCTACTTTCTATATTAGGTGTATTTTGTTTTGTGATGATCTAATTGACTTGTCCTAATATACTCAAGAAAGAACCCAATCCACTAAACTTATTATCCTTATTTGGGTCTAAAATTTAATTCCATAAGGAAGGTTCCAAAAGAAATAACTAGTATAGGAAAGACATAAAATGGAGCACATAAATCAGTTTGTTTACAATTTTACACCCTTATGTCTAAGATCTTAAGAATTTAGGTATGCAATGAAAAATTAAACATGGTTATGATACCATTGAATAATTATATCAAGTATATAAAAGATGATCTCTTTACTCCATAAAAAATTATAATTTTTTCTCATTTTCACTAGATCAAATGCACTTCTCAGGTTAATACTTATTTAATGTAATAATCATTGATATAGATCTAGCTGACAAGGATAATCTAATAAAATTATTCCTTCACATACAATAGCTCACTATGGTTTCTAATTTTCTCCTTAGAATCATATTCTTAAAAAAAAAAAAAAATGAGGAAAAATACATCCTAAAAGAGTGATTAATAAACCTAAAAAAATCTAAAGGTAATCAAAGACTCACATTATGAAATAAGATCAATGTATCATGCATCATACAATAATATATGATGAGGAAAGAGGAGGAACTAAATATATCTTTGTTCGGTCCATCAACACATGGCTAGTAGTAGAGCAATGCCTGAGCTTCCCTAGTTTTAAATATGTTTTCAAAGAAACTAAAATGAATTTAAAGTTATTCCATGTCTTTTCTAAAATCCTCACAACAAGAGTAAAAGGAAAATCACTTTACCACACATAGATCCAATGTATGAACAAGTTAATTATGTTGTATGTAGTTATTTGGAGTCTATTTCATGTTTTTGATTTAATTATTCTCTTATGAAATGGTTCATGTTTGATTTAGAATTACTAACCAAAGGTTCTAGGTTCTTCGATACTCAAAAGTATTTATCCTATGATTCACAATTTGTTGTGCTCAACATACCCCCATTCTCCATTTTTTCTTTCAAATAAGGACCAACTATATTCTAAAATAATTAGGTCTATTTTTAAAATATTATTTCATAGATCTTTATATGCATACCTAACTTCATTTTTTGTTATAAATGTAACAGGACATTTTCACATGTTTTATTTATTCAAACTAACCTATTAATTCTTTTTGGGAGTTAATATACATAGGTTTTTGGAGCATGCACAACAACCATAATTTTTTGGGCTTCATGTATTTTTAATTTATCTAGTTGTGTTCATCATATATTTTTGGTCTTTGGAAATTTTGTTTGGAAGTCAACTTTTAGCATTTTTTATCCTTCACATCTATTTGACCTTCACAAAAGGTGTTTGTCTAAATTTTTTATCATAGGTTTTGTTGACAGATTTGGTATTCATAGATTTTGTTTGGAACTTGTGCTTCTATATAATTTTTTGTTGCATATTTTTTCATGACTTTTTATTCACATATTTGATTTTGTTTGGAAGTTTTGTTCAAAATTTTTTCACTTTGCAAAAAAAAAAATTCATAGGTTTTGTTAAAAATTTATGCTTTGAGGATTGTGTGTAAAATTTGGAATTTGGTAATAGTTTTCATGAAAGGTTTTATTCACAAGTTGTGTTCACATGAATTGGTATTCAAATATTTTATTCAAAACTTCCATTTAAAAATTATGTTTCAAATGCCAGACTCGACACTTGACATCTAAAGGTAGACTACATGACATAGTTAGTATTATGTGAAGGTAGTGACAAGATGACACTTTCCCAAAGAAACAACATGGATTTATTTCAAATGTATATAAATATTACATGGCATACCTACAAAAGTGAATGGAAAATTTTGAATTAAATGAGAAAAACAAGATAAGAGACTTTGGACATTAATGTCACATGAACTAGAATTAAATTATTATACTCAAAGCTAAATTATGAAACTATAAAGAGGCATAATGCTTATTAATTAATAAATAAATTGATCAAACTACAATCCAAAGAGAAATTAAATCCCTAGATACCTACATTCAATTACAAATTACTTCTAGAGAACAAGTAACAGTTGAGTTAAAGACTATAATTACATGACTAGATTAGGTAATAATGGCTTCCTCATCCAAAGTATTTAGGGGGTGATTCCACCCTATAAATTCTAAATTAAGGATTCAACAAAGTAAATGCACATTGCATTTGATTCTACTATATTAAATAGTTATTACACTAATTACTTGACTCTTTGGGACATAGGCAAGGATGTAAACATCCAATCACATGCAAAAAGTCTAACAACCATGCAAAAAAAACTAATGATGGACTTACTACCATTAAAATTTCAAAGAATACATTTTTCATCAATAAAATTTGAGGTCATGACCTGAATTGACCTATTATAAGACTTATTATTTATGAGCAAGGTAATTGGTGGTGGTTTTCTACATCACATGGAATGCAAGATGATCACTTCTTGAATTTTAGGGGATGCCTTTTAAAAGTACCTACAGATCCTAGTTGTAGATGCTACTTTCAATGAACATTAGGTATAAATGTGGAAGAAAACCTCCATATTTAGGAATAATCTAAGGAAGTGGATCACTCCTAGAGAGGTGGTCACTCTCAAGGCTAGGGAGCCAGTCCCTATCACTAAATTTTGGATGGGCATCCACATAGAATGGCTTTGTTGAAAAGGTTATATGGCTACCCTGACATCTATTATCTTAATTTAGTATGGGTACCATTACTATATTTAATGATGAATTCTAAACTAAACTTTGTGGTGGGAGAGATAATGAGTACAAGGCCATGAAAACAAATGTTTAAGAAATATAATAGGCCCATGGGCAGTTGTTTTTATTATATGCAATCATGAAAATTGTATATATACACAATGGATCATTCTATAACCCCACCCTAGATTGAATTAAGAATAGGGTATGATATTTCTTTTCTTTTCTACATATCTATGCATATAAACAAAACATAGTTAAAAATGTTGAAAATGTATATCCACAAGTATGGAGAGAATTTCATGAAGAGCCATTGCTTAAGGTATAAAAATATATTAGAAATACACTTGTGCTAATGGGAGATTATTGGATTTATCCCAATTATATAGTTATCATGGTAATTACAAACAAGTTTTCCCTGTGTCTACCCAAGTTTATCTTAGACAAACTAGCTAAGAAAGAAATTGCTTACTAGTTATGGTGGAGCAATGATGAAGACATAAATAAGAAGAAAAAATATGGGTTCCAAAACTCTTATTTTATTTTTAGAATATGCTATGTCAACTAGAATCATTTTAAAGATGTTGGCAAGTTTAAGGAGTAATATTCATTAGTGACTTTGCCAGATAGAGATTTAAATCCTCATGGCCTAATCTAGAAGCTCATCAAAGGTAAGGGCATCCCATACCAACACGAACCTTATGATTAGGACTTCATATTTTTGAATTCAAAGGGTTATGTCTAAGTTATAGAGAGAAGAAAAATAGTTTAATAGAGGAACTCTTGATAATTATTTAAGGAGAACCTACTTTAATAATTGTATAAGCATCCATTAGGCTTCCATAACTAGGTGGATGGGCAACAATGGACTTCTTGAATTCTTAGCCTTAATATTGATCACTAGGTCATGGAAGACCATCTAAAATACCACAACCTATTATGATATTTATAAATCAAGAGCAAGGTGTCGAGGAAATTTTAATGGTCTCTAGTGCATCACATAGAGAGCCATCTTAGACACCACCACTTATAATGAGGGTTGTAAAGCAAGATCAAGAGGTGGAAGAACTTACTACTACTACCAGTGGTCCTAGAGGATAAGAGGAGACAATTTGTATTGATTATTGTGATGTAGAATAAGAAGACCTTCCTGTAAATTCCTCAAGTCTAGTTGGCACAAGTGTGGATGTTTCTCATTCTTACACTCAATAGACTTCCCTCCCAATTGGTATAATGAAATTTTTTATAAAAGAAAGCCTCGAGTTCATGGAATCCCTATAGAGGAAATATTGAATCATGATTTCAAGAAGGACCAGTAAACCCTGGACAAGCTTCCATTTAGAGGGAACCTGTGGATGAAAAGGAGGATGAGGACATACAGAAGGTTAAAGTCCTAAGTCTTTTATGATTAAAAATAAAATCACCACTTCATGAGAGTGAAAAGTTAGGTAAGGAGGTTTTTACTTCACTTTCTTCAATCCTTATTATTTTTACCATCCCTTTTATTTCTAATGTTTGTTCCACTACTATTGTTTCATTGGCTTCTAGTGTTTCTAGAACTAGTTTAGTTTCCTCCATCCTAATTATTTATGGTATTTCTACATCAAAAACAAGTATTGTTGTTTCAACCACTCCCTTTTTTCTATATTTATATTTGTTTCTAGTGTTGGTATTGTTTCTAACCTATATCACCTCAACTTTCACTATTTCCACTCCGAACTTGCCCTTGGTACTCCCATGACTAAAACATTTCATTTCAAGAAAACAAATGAGATGTGGGAAGTGCCCAGTTACTTGTTTCCTCCACTTAATTAGGATTACCAATGCATTATTCAATTTATACATATCCAATTTCATTATTTTTATGAATAAATTTGGAAAGAATAATCTAGTGTATATAGTCCATCCAATGCCCCATTTCAGTGGTATTGATTGGTCTAAGATCATTTAGCCATCATTGATGTAGAGCATCATAATTTAATACTATGTGTAGTGTCTTTAAGAAATTTCATTTTTTTTTTTGGTATTTTTAGGTTGATAGAGGTCTTATTGGGTCCTAATTGGGGTATTGGATTTAGTGAGACCCTTTGAACTAGTGTGTTTCTAGTCTTTCTTAATTTTCCTACCAAAATAAAAATAATTAAAAATTTGAATTTATAAATTAGCCTTATGGGTGTTTTAAAGTATTATGTGAATTATAATGTTATATTTTTAAAAAAAAAATGGTAATAGGAGGTTTTTAATGGGTGTAATAATGTGTAACACATAAATAGAGTAATGTAAATCAAGAAACAAGAAGTTATTACTACCAACACTAAGTGGAATGGCCAAGAATAAGAAGTGGCTTTACGTGTTTAAAAATATTAGAGGATATAAGTGAATTAAGTGAGTTTGTGTGTGTGACTATTATATTTGATAACAAGGGAAAATTCACATATTAGATATTCCATAAAGATCAAGAATACAAAATAACTCTACCTCCTTTTGTAAAATTTTAAATTTTGTTTTATAATCAATAAGAGGAATGAATGAAAGCTTGTGTTAGAGTATGCATGTGAAATATTAATTATTATTTATATGTAATAATTTTATTTATTTTTTATTTTTTAAATGAATTTATTATCATTCAAAATACACATATTAAGGTCTCAAAACACTAGCTCCTAAAACTTTATTTTGTTACAGTTTGTCACAACCAAGTACAAGAAGAGTAGAGATGACTCTTGAATGTTATTCACGATATTTTAGGGATTGGAAATTTTAGAAAAAATCATTGGACGTATTTATAATAGGAGAGAATAAATAAAATTTCAATAAAATAATCAATAAATTCATTAAGAAATAAAGTTTAAATACCTTGTTGGTTGTAACTCAAAATTGATAACTTTGTGATCATAGTAAAGAGAGAGTAAGGAAGTGATATTGGTGTGAAGTTTGTTTAACTGATTAGAGAGGTTTTAATAAGATTTCTTAGACATTTATCAGTCATTAGTCTAACTATTTTTATAATGTTCTATGCAAAACCTCCATTCTTACTAGAATAGTCCTCAATCAATACATATAATTTTATGAACTTGCAAGTTGGAGGTGTATACACATAATATATGCAAAATTTTATTGATTAATAACACTTTGGTTCTTACAAGAACATGTTGAGTCTCAATCTCTTTGAGTGTATGCCTTAAGGGGTGCACCAAGAAAGGGGTGGGCAAACCATCAATTCTTCATAACATTGTTATTCCTTTTGTCACTCGCCATTTACACACTTGTCTCCTAAAATCATTTACCCTAAGCTTGTTCTTCTTAGTCCTACCTATTCTAGTCTTTTCCTCTTTTCATTCCTCCTTTCATTGCCTTAACATCCATTTTGACTTTCAATTATACTAGGTCGACTGGGTCAATCCATTATATTTTAGGGTCATTCTTTACTTTTTTATTTTGTTAGCCTTTCAGCTAACCTATAATAGATCTAATAAATTATCCTAAAAAACACACTGGGTCGACTAGGTGAACCCCGTATAGTCATTATTCATGAGAGGATTTATGGAAAGATCTGCCTATATATACAAGGTCATTATGCACCATTTTATAAGAGAAGAATAATTAGCAAAGAAGTGTGAGTGAACATCTACTTATTGACCATTCTACTTGAGGAATAAATCTTAGGATTCTATACTTTCTTTGGAGATATGGATCTTATCTTATGGAGAAGTCTTTTGGATGATTAGATAAGCTGTGTAGCCTAGAGTTGATTTATCTTGATTATCCTTACATACCACAACAATCTCTTTTGAAGCACCTTGTCCAAGGGAGAGATTGAGGCTTGACGGGTTCATCTTCAAAGGTAAGTATTCATAACTTTATTTCCTCTTTGTAAGAGTAGATAGATAATGCATTTGTATTATTCCCTCTATGTATTTAGGATTCCATATACATTGAAGTGAGTATATGTCTTCTAATACATGTTTATTTTAGTTGTTTGTTTTATTATTTCTAACCTTCACTTTGTGCTACAAGATTTGGTGAGCACTAGATTAAATTTTTCTTTCTTTTTATTAGAATAGAGTGAACATTTAAAACCTTAAGACTCCATTAGGGTTGTCTTGTGATTGTGTTAGACTGTAGGCTTTGGAGCCCTTCTTAGTATGATGTGTTGTGACAAGTGATACAAGAGATCCCCTAATCGGGTTTAGAGGATCTCCATATTGGTCATGATCATACTTAACAAATGTATCCCAATTATAAGTATAGGTGTGATCTATCTTATCCGATTTAGGATTAATTCATAGACATGATGAATTTTTGATTTCATAAATTTGGGTGAACCTGACATGAACTAACCATTGTAGGATTTTTTCACTTTTACCTTCATTTATTTTGTTTATTTTTATCAACATTTTTATCATATATTTTTACATTATTGATCTATTATATTGACCTAGCTTTTTATCTCTATGCACAAGTTATAGGAACATGCAATTGGATCAACCTAGTCAACCTAGTATAATTTTCTAGCCTTTCAAACATCTAGTTTAGCCTCCTAGGTTAACCCAGTCGACCCCTTACAATTTTAACACTTTTCAATAGGTTCCTATATAGTTTGATCGATTCTATCGACCCACTTTATGGGTTTTTCAAGCATACTTCTAGGTTCTAAATCTATAATATTATTCATTACATCTCTGATCCACCAAAGTTCCTTTTTACTTCTCTATTTATTTCTTTTTTATTTTTCATTTCATAGTTTGTGGTCTTCAAAATTTCCCTTACATAGTCAACTAGATTGACATTATCAACCCAATTTTATGTGTTGTCTAAAATAACTAGATCAACACTATTGACCTAGATCATTTTCAGACCTTTCTTTCATAGTACAAGTTCAACCTTGTCGACCCTGTTCTATATTTAATGCATATAGTGTTCAAACTATACCTTATTTCAAAATTAGAATTAACCTCATATATGTTAGTAATTAGCTCACACATTTATTTTCCTTTTGTTTGCATGCTTAGAATAGTTCATATAATTTAATTAGGGGATTTTTAATTAATCTCTTAGTTTCATTATTTATATTTTATGCACACATGACCAAATCACATAACATAAATAAGCATTTTAACATTTGTCTACCCTAGCAACCTACTTGGATTTCATCACCAAGGGAGAAGCTAACTTGATGTTTTGGTCAAGTATAATTCATGGTTAATGGTATATTTTGGCTAAGCACCATACACCCTTATCACTACAGTGTGTGAAGTGAAGGGGTAGGCCCCAATACCAATCTTGTATCATTGCTACTATAGTCCCTTTTAGCCTAAACTACCTGAAACCATCCTTAGATTATTATCTAGTACCTTGATTATAGCCAACTTCCAATCACATTTTTAAATCATTCTTAATAATTTAATAAATAATTATGTTTGCCAATTAGTTATTTTTATTTTTCAAGTTATTTTCTTTCTCTTTTCTCAATTATGTGCATAAAACATTGCATTAGCCACTATTGGTGCAAGATTTTTTTTTTTGTCTTTTAATTAGATTAGTCAACGTTAATCCAATTGGTTATTTGTTCCCTTTTAATACTTACTAATTTTCATTACTTTCAAAGCTATCTCGTTTCATTTTGAAATCTATTTTTAGGCTTCTTAAGTTCCCTATTTTCTATATTGGATCAACCTAGTCAACCCAGTGTTTTTTTTGCCTTTTGTAAACTATATTGGATCAACCCAGTTGACCCTATATAGTTTTATAGTCCCTATTTATTTATTAAGTCAACTTGATTAACCTTGTACTATTTTAGACACCTTTTTTAACCTTTTATTTCTCATCTCTCTTCTTTCTCCTTCATCATGGACTTTCTATTTGGTGATGATATCAAGTCAAAGTCAATATATATGATGAACTTAACCAATCCTAATAGGGTCTCCCATAGATAGATTAGGTATCCTCTTTTGTATACTAGTAATGTTCATATTGTCACTTATACAATGAACTATGGGACCCCTCATACCTATTTTCAACATAATCCTCTTTTATTAGAAGATCAACTTGAGTTAGAGTATATTCCTGAGATGATTTTCTTTAATTCTAAATTTCCTCAACATAGAAGAAAGGATCTTTATACAATTTATAACCTCATGATTAGTGGTCAAACTTAATATCCTCATTTACATACTCCTAAATTATCAATAGGATTTATAAGTACCACTTTCTTTTGTTATCAACCTCTTCCTTCAATTTTGATTCCTTCTTATTCCATGACTTCTTCTTCTTTAACATTTCTACCTCCTTGCCTAGTATCTCAACTAACATAAAAGGTTATACATATAGTGGGCCTCTCATAAGATCCACTATCCTTAATCCTTCCTCTAGTTCATCAATTTCTACCTAAGGCAATCATGTTTCTAGTGCTTCTTCCTCTCAACCATTCACTAGTCCATCTTTTTTTTCACAAGCAAATTTTACCACTAGTGTTTCTCATTCTCAGAATTCTTCTCAAGCTCATATCAATGCTAATAGTGGTACCCATGCCACTAATACCAAAATAAATACTAATTCTAATTCTTATAATGTTAATCAAACACACCAACTTTTATTGTAAACTCTTAATCAAATGAATACCTTTCAAGCACATAATACAATCAAATGATGAGATTGTAAAACCACCTTCTTAACCTTCAATCTCATCTACAACCAATGGCTTGGGAAACATATAACCAAAATTTTCCCCCTCCTCTTCAATATTCTTAAGGAAATATCATTCCTCAACCTCCTTTAGTCAATAAAACCATTAAACATATACAAAATGAACCTCTCACTACTCAAATTTCCAACATTGATATTAGAGGTATAACACATATAATTTATTATAATGGGTCAAATGATCCTACCCTTCACCTCAAAACATTTGTAAATATTTACAAAGATTGGGTCAAATTAAATACCTTTTCCACTACCAAGCTCCTAGCCAAAACCCTAATGGGTGATGCCTTGGATTGGTACAATCAACTTAGAGTTAATTCTATTTCTAGTTTGGAGGATTTAATAAGTGATTTAGTTCAAGAATTCCAAACTAATGATCTTCTTGAGAACACTTTGGCCCATTTCATTAATTAAAAACAACATGAAAATAAACCACCCAAGCCTTTGTTAAGGTATGGAAGACTTTGTCAAACAAATATGAAAATAACATGGTAGATGATAACCTCTTTAATCTCTTTACAAATTCCCTTTTTCCTAAATTATAATATCTAATTCACACTCTTTCTTCACATACCATGGAGGAGGCTATTGACCAAGCTAAAAGACAATATTTTCTAATGCATCAATTTGAGCCACCCCAACATTCTACAGGTCCTCATTTATTACTTAAGAATAAAAACTCTAATATCACCAATGATGGTGTTACCGATTATTATGACACCATTCACAATGTTCAAGCTGTCATTCATATCCCTTCTTCAGAACTAGATCCTTCTCAATAGTATAATAATCCTCATTTCTTTTCACCCAATAACATCAATGTTCACAAACCTTTATCCTTGACTAAATTTCTTAAGCATCTACCCAAGCCTCTTCCATGAGAACTTGACCCTACTCATCTTATGAAATCTTGGTATGATCCTAACAAGTTTTGTTGGTTTTATGCTATTTTGGGTCATTCTCATGAGACTTGTAGACAACTTCATAATTTATCTAAGGATTTTATTCTTAGACCTAATTTTGATCATGATTCCATTATCTGTAAGCATCAACAATCTTATAAGATTACTTTCAAGGACTATAAATCAAATGACAAAACTCAAGCCTTGAATCAAGTAAATGTTCATTTGGATATCTATAAATATCCTTTACATAATCATCAACCTATCCAAGCCAATCAAGACACCACCCCTTCCACCAATAAATTATAAAGTCTTGTTGAACCAACTTTCAAAGAAAATATGATTAACATGACTAATATGCCAAGGGTGGTGGATTTCATTGATTCCCAACCTATCTACACTCTTCCTTCCCATAAGACATATCATTTTATCTAAGATTCTTCTCCAACTCATTTAAATTAGTTGGGAAAAGAAGATATTATCACTTTTGATGATCCAATTTATGATTCTCCCTTGGATAACACATCCCATTATATTTCTACGACTCTTCCATCATATTCCAATACTAATGATAATCAAGTTTATACTAATATTTATTCTTCAATTATAAAAATCAACTTAAACCAACTAGTTCATCATATCAACATGATTTACAACCTTATTCTAAAACTTCTTCTTATCAACAAAAAATTCCATGTGCTTGGGCTCTTCCTTTCAAGGATCTCCTTAACCATTACACACCTCTACCTAAAAACCTTCTTATGGGCTATGATGAGTGGGACACCATTATGGAAATCTCTAATATCACATCCCAAATTCCAATCCTTGATATTATGAGGACTTATCCACATAATAGAAACCACCTCATGTAGCTCCTAATCAAGATGAATGTCCCTTGTCTCCCCTAGCAGGACGAGAGGTAGCTTTATCTAGTTTTGTAGATAGTATTTTATAATAATGTGAAGAGATGTCTATACACATTAATGAAACCATAGACACTTCTCTTTATCTAAAATTTCCCATAGCTTCTATGATTCTTGATGATATTTTGCTTCATGTGGATGATCCTCTTTTATTCATTAGCATCTAAATCAGTGATATCCAAGTTAAGCATACCTTGACTGATGAGGGTTATAACATATGTGTCACTTATATTTATTTTATTAAGACTCTTGGATATTTTGAATGTAATCTCAGTTCTACATGTATCACATGCCAAGGATACGATAGAAGGCAAATGCCTCCTCCAGGTTGTGTGTGGTTTCCCATTACCATTCCACCTATCATAATTCATGTGAAGCTGATGATCTTTAACTTCCCCCTTTCATATAACATCTTGATTGGTAGGCTATGGACTCAATGCATGAGAGATATTGCTTCTTTCACTTGATAATGCATTAAATTCCCTCACAATTGAGCCATTTATAGAATTCAAGGTGACACTAACCCTTGGAATTTTGAATAATTCTAAGATCATTGTGTCTTCAGTATTCTTACTCTTGATCCTTTGCCAAGTGTTCCATTTTGTGAGCCTTAACATCTCAAATTTCCTATTAATTTAACCTATAGTTATAATGGACATCGTAATCTCATTGGTAACATTATTCATAATATTTTAGATTCTGATGATGATGAACCCAATGAGATTAACTTAAAGATAAAAACTTTTGATCTCTCACCTCATCTCATCTCATAGCTTCTTTCTTCCTTACAACCTCATTCTCACAAACCTCATTGTGATGACATTCCCATAGTCTTGACTAAGACTAGGTATTCTATTCACCATGCTTCATCATATGACAAGGTTATCCCTACATGTGTCATTGATCTTCACACCCCAAAATATGATGATGGTTATTCCTTAGATGATCCATTATTACGTGGTCTTGTCTACGTCTATGATGTCAAGATTTTTCATTATCATTCTTCTTTACTTAAGTATTTTTGTGCATCCCATAGTTTTCCTTCACTTATAGTTCTTGATTTTTGCTTTTTCCCCTTTATCATAGGGTAGAGATTGTGCTGGCACCTCCATTTTTTAAGGATCCACATAGGACTATGCTCATGGATCATGATATGATCATGCCTAACCAATTTTTTAGGTTCCCTAACTCTCATCATTGGTTTACCCCTAAGGTTAGTACAACCCTCCTTAGACCTTCTGTAGATCCCACCCCTCCTTTAGTAGAGCTTGATATAGTTGAGTCTCTTCCTGAGCTTGTTATAGTTTATCATGTTTCCACTCCTACTAGTGTTGATCCTACCCCTACTTCTGAGGCTTTTTCTCCTCTCATGAACCCTAGTTCCATTCCTTCCTCATTGTCACCCCCCTTGGTGATATTTTACTTCCCTTGCCTAAGATGGCTCCTCTACCCACAAAATGGGATAATGAGTGTTCTATAGCTTCTTCCACTCTTGGTTTACCTCCTTCCATGAGTGATTATACTAAAACCACTCACAAGCATATATGTTACTTCCATGGGATAGATAATCATTCTTTACCAACTGTCACAATTTGCAATAATATCTTGATACCTTAGGTCCTTCTTCCCTATCATCAGATAAAGCCATACCTCCCCCAAATGTACTTCCTAAATATTTACCTAAGTATGGTGAAGTATATTATCTATGGCATCTATGCATCACCCATCATACTGATCATTGTCACATCTTGAAACAACATCTCAAAGATCACCTTATAGCCATTCTCAGACCTTCTACCACTCCTCTCATAGGTCATTTTTGCAAGAAGGTTCCTCTTTCTCCCATGGCTCCACCTCTTATGGTTCCATCACCCCCTGTGGTCCCTTCACCACCTTCTGTCCCTCCACCTATAATCCCTTCACCTATGGACCTTCCCTCACCCATGGATCCTTCTCCACCCATGAATCCTTTACCTATGGATCCTTCTCTATAAATGATTCCTTCTCCTCCTGTAGATCCTACTCCCACACATTCTCTTGATTAGTCATTGCCTAATCTTCCTCCTCAGCATGATCCTTTGATCATTCCTACTTTTTCAGTTGAGGAGATCAAAAAAGAAGTATTTTCTTAGTATTCATTAAATATTGATGAAACCTTAACAATAGTTTAATTACATATTCATAAAGATTTATCTGATGTATTAGATAATCTATGTGGATAGATTTACCAGTATTTATGAGCACATGCATGGTGATTTCACATTTATATTTGGATTAGACATGTGCTCGAATCTTATATTTATCTGTTATATCATTTGACACTATGTCAAATTTATGCTTATCATATATCATGATTTCTTACTTGTTATACTATATCTTGCTTCTCTTATCATTTATTTTTGCAAATGATTTTCTTTTCTTTATCATTATTTTCCCTTCCCTTTTTCCTAGAGTTTTTTTCAAAACTCTCTTTCCTATATCTTCATGATTTTTTTGATTTCTTATCCTTATTTTTCATAGATATTTTTCCATGGTGATTTGGTTATACTGACTCTATTCCCCTTGGTTATTATCTCCCTTTACCATGTGATTAGTTAGCAAAGAATCTCATTATTTTCTCCTCTTATTGGTCCACTTTATATCTACTTTTTTCCTCTTCCTTTTTATAAAAACTAAGCATATACATAATTGAGACTTGAGATCACATATTAGTTCATTTTCAATCCTAAGTGTCATAGTCAGTCTTTATCTTTGGTTACTTAGCTTCCTTTAGTCTTAGCCTACAACTCATTCATGTGTATCACTATCTCTCTCATGATTGGTCATTCCAAATCCATATGGAGGAGGAATCTATTAAATCCTTTAAAATAATTTTAAAATCCAAATCATTTAAACAAAAGGTAATGATATCAAAAAGAAAAAAATATTCTCAAATGTCAAATCACACTAAAATACATGATTCAAAGCACATTTCCTTATTATAGTCAAAGATCAAACTCCATAGTTGGCCTCATGGTAGATCTAAGTCCTTTGGGGCGTAGTAGGCTAGTAGAATAGAAGAGGATAATAAAAAAAAAAATAGTTTTAATTTCTCACACAAGTACCCAATCGTCATAATAGATTGACGACTTTATAATGGGTCTTAAAGAGCAGGGAACGCGTCATGGGAAGGTAGGTCCATTTTTATTTTCTTGTACCAATCTACCTTCATGAGTTGATCTTAGTAGAACACTTATTTTCTTACAAATCTTTATGTCTATAATGAGTAGGTTTCATTTGTACATAGATGACCACTAGTCACTTCATGTCTTCTCATGTTCTTAGTATGCCTCTTGCCTGCTAAGGTATTATCATAAGACACATTAGTCTTCTTTTTTACACTCCCTTTTTGACTCCTTATATTCCTTATATTTCCTCTTGATATTTGTTGTTTGGTGTACTGATCACCCCCCATTGGGATTTTATTTATGAGTTGCTTTGTAAGACTGTGGATAGGACCCAACCATCCTCACAAATTACCATATTTTCTTTCCTATTACCCACACACTTTATTACCTAATTTTCCTACTTATTCCACCCTAGTGGTGTTATATTTGTTGATTTGTAGTGTAAGACCATGGATAGGACCTGACTCTCCTCACAAAATTTTCTAATACCCAAATCACCATCCAAATTACATGTGTCAAATTTTAGATAAGATTTAATTTATTATGAAGTTACACATAATTTTACATGCTTCCCATCTTGATATTTAGTATTTTTTATGCTTACTTCATTTTTATTTCACCTTTTATCTTCTTATTTTATGAGTGTTTGTAATATTTCAACCTTTTCTTGAATTTTTCATACTTTCCATTTTGATTTAGTGTGATTAATTTATGACCAATCTTTTACAATTTTTTTTCTTTCATACTTCCCAACATGATTTAGTATGATTGATTGACTTAATTAATTTATTTTTATTACCATTTGTGCCCTTTTACATACCTTCCATTTTATTACTCTATTTTTCATACTTCCCAACATGATATTTAGTATGATTTTACTTGTTTTAATTTGGTGCAAAAATATTTCATATTGGTTTTAAAAAAATTCCTTTTTACCATCTTGTTTTTCCTTTTCTTGGTTCTTTATACTTAGTCATTTTTTGTTATTACACATTTCCCATCTTGAAATAGTGTGTAATGCATTTTCATGATTCATTATATTTTTTTAGGTCCTTTTTGCCTATTTATTTTTAACCATACATGTGTTTTTAATAATGCTAGAAAAGAAACCACATCTCATATATTTATTATACCATATACAAAAAATATAAATACATGTGCTAGAAATAAATATATCCTAAGCATCCATAGCCTCAACCATCATCAACCATAATGACAACATACACATCCAACAAAAATATGTCAAAATTATATATATATATATATATATATATATATATATATATATATATATATATATATATATATATATCATGAGTTATATACAACAAATGCAACCATATACAATGCCTCATCTTTATGGTCGGGTTCCATCCTATCTATCTCATGTCCTAACCACGCTGCCTATTGAGGCCTTGGTATGACTCCTATAAATGGTACATTGTAAAGAGCCCATATAAGATCTCAGCCCCTCTCCCTATCCTTTTAGGTGTGTTTCCCACATCTATGACTCTATCAACTAAGTCTATATCTCTATCATCTATGCTATTATAGCTAGATATGAAACTTTCTCATATGCTAGGGCCTACTGTGCCTATAACTCCCTTGCACCCATTGATACTGGTGGATACATCCTCTCCCTCTGCACCCATATCTACCTCACTACCTCCACATCTAATTTGAACCAACTTGCCTGAGTTGGATCAAATGGTACACTCATATCCTCTAGTGTCATGGGGTCGTATGCATACAAAGTCTCATCTAGGATGTCATGGAGTACTCCCCTCACCAGGGACCCCCATATCTCCTCCTCATCATCACCTACACCTACAAAAGCACATAATATTGATATTAGATTGATGTCATATCTCATAATATATATCTAAACAAAATGTAAGCAATAAATTAATCATCTTTTTACCTATTTAGACATCAAACATACTCACTCTCCTACTTGGTAATATCATCTTTGAGCTTGTATCCCATATGGTTAAGGCTCTCCTCTCCTCTAGAATATATGGTATCCCTATAGTTACCTATGATCCTACTATAGGTAGACCTAGGATGCAATGGACATCCTCTAGCATGATAGGCACCTTTACTATATCCCCATCCACCTCCCATCTAAAGGTTTTAGTCAATCATTCCCAACAACCAAAGAACATGAATAAAAAATCAACACTAAGGGGGATCTAACACATTTCTACTATCCCACCTAGACCTATGGATCCTAATCTAGACCTATCTCTATCTGATAGCCTATCTAGCAAATTCGGTAACCATGTTGCATCCATAAGTTACCAAAATCTCCATCATCCCTACACCCAATAAATAAAAATATATATATCATTTCCTCCATGCCATGTATAGTCTTAGTACATTATTTTTACATTTCTACATTAAAAATAAGCCTATATTACCTTATTTTATTCATTTTTATCCTTCTCAATCCTTTTTGAATTTACTTAGTCATTCTGAGCCAATATAACCCTCTTTCAACCTTTTACATGCTTTTTTATATATTTTTATCTCTTTGGTCAAACTAGTTTGACCAAATTTTTCTTATATTTTTTCCTGGTTAACTCAAAATCTAAGTTAACCCCCTTCTTTCCCCCTCCCTAGTGCTGATTTTCCATTCTAGACCTTTTAGACCATCTTTCAACTCTAAACTAGCCTTTAGCCTGTAGAATATACAAGGTCGACCCATACCTACTGGGTTAACACTATGGATTTTGCCTACTTTCTAGCCTACTAGGTTGACTGGGTCAACCCAGTGCTTTTTGCTTGCTAACCCCTTGCATTTTTTGAAAAAAGTGTAGATTTCTTGGTTTTTACCTAAATCCTTCAAACCCATTTCCCATATTTCTATTTACTACCCCTAGAATCTGATTTTGATTCATTTTGACATCTAAAAATGCTTTAAATTCAAAATTACTAAAAATTCACTTAATTCAAAACATATTTTAAAAACTTGTTTGAGATTCTTAGTTGCATACCTATAGTGCACCTGCTACCACCTCTGGATCCTCTCCTTGTCTAGCATGTGATCTCTTCACCATCCTATCTTGTTTTATCTCTAGAGCTCTTTTTCCTTTCTCTCACAAGGCAAAATGACAAATGACTTATCTTTTCCCCTATTTTAAATACTTTTCAAAATGCAAATCTTTCAATTATCCTCCTGTAGATTTTTTATTTTGCTTCTATATTTGTTTCTACTCATCCATTTTAAAACTATAAAATTCATTAGACTCATGATGATGTAGAGATTATTTTCCACTATCATATGCCTATCTTCCAAAAATTTCAAGTTTTGGCTATTTTTTGAACTAATTTATATAGGTTCATATAGTGTTCTCTAAATTGGACACCTTCACATTTATTACAATCTAATTCTTTATCTATGACACTAAGGTAAGTTAAAGGTATGTGTTTTTCAATTTAGTCCTTTCATTTATATTATTTTCTACTTACTACATTTTACTTAGCTCATCATTATGTGTTATCATGTTTTATCTTGAAGCACCATCACATGTTACACTTACATGACACATGATGAGATTTAAGTAGGGTATATGTATACACATATATTTTAAAACTTTTATTGATTATTGACACTATATATCTTACAGGAACCTATCAAATCTTAATCTCTCTGAGTACATACCTTAAGGGGTGCACCAGGAAAGGGGTGGGTAGACCATTAGTGCTTCATAAGATTGTTGTTCCTTTTTCCACTTTCCATCTACACACTTGTCTCCTAAAACCATTTACCCTAAGATTGTTCTTCTCAGTCCTACCTATTCCAGTCTTTTCCTCCTTTCATTCTTCCTTTTCTTACCTTAACATCCTTTTTGATTATCGATTGTACTGGGTTGAATAGGTTGACCCAATATAGTTTAGGGGCGTTCTTTACTGTCTTGTTTTTTTCAGCCTTTTGACTGACCTAACACAAACTTGGTAAATTATCCCTAAAAACACACTGAGTTGATTTGGTAAACCCTATACAATTGACATTCTTGGGAGGATTTAGGGCAAGATCTACCTATATATACAAGGTCATTTCCCACCATTTCATAAGAAAATAATAAATAGAAAAGAAGTGTGAGTGAATATCTTCTTATTGACCATTATACTTAAGGAATAAAACTTAGGGTTCCATACTTTCTTTAAAGATACATATCTTGTCTTGTGGAGAAGTCTTTTGGATGCTTAGATAGGTTACGTAGCCTAGAGATAATTTATCTTGGTTATCCTAATATACCACAGCAATCTCTTCTGAAGCACCTTAGCTAATGGAGAGATTGAGGCTTGGCTAGCGGGTTCATCTTCAAAGGTAAGTATTCCTAAATTTATCTCTCCTTTGTAAGAGTAGATAGATAATGCATTTGTATTCTTCTCTCCATGTATTTAAGATTCTATATATACTGACATGAGTCTATGTCTTCTGATACATGTTTAGTTTAGTTATTTATTTTATTATTTATAACCCCAATTTTGTGAAATAATATTTGGAGAGCACTAGATTAAATTTTTATTTCTTGTTATTAGAATAGAGTGAACATTTAAAATCTTAGGAATCCATTAGGGTTGTTGTGTGATTGTGTTAGACTGTAAGATTTGGAACCCTTCCTAGCATGATGTGTTATGAAAAGTGATACAAGTGATCCCCTCATCAGGTTTAGTGGATCCTCATATTGTTCATGCTCCCACTTAGCAAGTGTATCCCAATCTAAAGTGTAGGTGTGATCTATCTTATCTGATCTAGGATTAATTCATAGACATGATGCATTTTTGATTGCATATAGGAGGTCTTTAGTGATTTTTAAAATAACATAAGATTTTATATTAGGTGAATACAATTGAGATAGACATCAAATTGGTCTTGGAATTAATTAAATTTGTTTAAATATCCTTTTATCTCACTTTTATAACCCTTAGCCTTATGTAGGCTTGTATAAGCCTAAACTAGGGTTTTGAAAGGGAAACAAGCATAACTCTTTATTATACAAGACAAAATTCACAATTTTTTTTAATACATGGTGTTTTAAAATTATATAAAGTATGGAGGAGGTTTTAGGTTGATACAATATGATATAGTATGGTCTCTAGTGATGTGTGTTGTTCTAGTGCTAAAAGAGACCTAATTGGTCAAGAAACCTAGTGAGTTACTAGAGTTTCCTTGAGAATTGAACCCTAAAATTTTGTGTGAAACTCAATAAGCATAAAGGGTATCCTAAAATAATATTATTTTTATAATGAACTTCATATATTATTCAAACCTAGGAGATTTATAAAAAATCAAGGTTACTAAAGAAAGAGGCCTAAAAAAAGAAATGGTAGATTTTGAAAGAGTTATTGTTTACAAATGATATTATTGTATTAGATGTGTATGGGTATTAATATATGTATACAAATGGACATGGTAACCCCATGATGGAGACAAAAAACCCTTAAAACTTGGATGAGGCCTTTAGGCCTATAAAGCTATATGAATTGAGAAAGCTATAACAAAGAATGGAGATGAAGTAGTGATGAAAGATGTATGAAATTATGGTGTTGGTTTAGAATGAGAAAATAATGTATAGGGTAACAATAATGATAGATATTTTAGAGAGATAAATGAACATATGCATGCATAGAGGGGCCAAGGTGCCTAGTGTATGAATAATGATCAAGGATTTCAATTGACAAGCATAGTACCTGCATAAAGGAAAATAAATTAGAGGTTAGAAAAGGAATAAAGACAAATAATTAGAGCTAGGTGAATGGTTATGTATGTTATATGAATCAGGGCCATATATCAATTGGTATCATAATAGGTAAGATCTTGGTATAGTTTATGTTTTTGAATATTCAAGGTTATTATTTGAGATTGTTAAAGTTGGAAATGGAAATTGCATGAAGCTAAGTTGTAGGAGTATAATAAGAGAGATTTGAAAATATGTGGTAGATCATCCCTAAGAAGAGAGCTATAAAAATATCAATAGAGATAAGAGATAGAATCCAAGTGAGATTCATTGTTCCAAGGTGAAAAAGACTTGGACAAGTGAAGATGAAAGTAGAGAAAGGAAAATAAAAGAAAGGCTTGGATGAGTTAGAATACCACAAGGAGAGAAATATTAAATAATACATGAAGATAAAAGGGTTAGATGTTGAATAAGAGATGAGTTAGATAGATAAAATGTTAGAGAGGATAAATATCTTTGTGGATCTCATGTAAGAACAATAAATCCAATGGTATGGTTGGGTAATGAAGAAGAAAAGGGTTAAGTGGCCTATAAGGATACTCTAGAGAAAAGAAGAAATATTATTTTGAGAGATAATTAGAGGTAAAAAAGATTGATATATAGGTATCTCAAGGAGGAAATTAATAAGATCATGAAAGATGAACAAGAGGGAGGTGAGCAACACCTTGTGAAGAAGGAGATAGTCATGGAGATAAAACACCATAAGAAGGAGGATATGGAGGCAAGTAAGCCTAATATGTTTAAATATAATAAATTATTGTCAAGTATGAATGTAGGTACAATGGTAAAGGAGGAATAAGTTTATGTTGAGTACATAAAATTTAAAACCATAAAGAAGAGGAAGCATGAGTATCATGCTTATGATAAAGAAGAATATTGGGCAACTATGTATAGAGGATGCCTAATGGAAGGCATAAAAGATTAAATATCAAATCAAGAGGATGAGGTTAAGAGGTATGAAGATTAAAATTCTTAATTTTCATTATCTAAATCAATTAAAGAGTTTGAACAAGATATGGTAGGTGATGATGAGTTGATATATAAGAAATATGATGAGCCATTTGTCTATAAGAGCTAGGGATAATTATGAGAAAAATTGGTAACTTTGGATCATTCATAAATAATGAAGCAAAATATAGAGTATATCCTATAATAATAGGGGAAGAGATGAGTAATAGGCATGGGTCTATGAAGGCTTAAGAAAGAGAGATATTGATGGATGTACAAAATATTTTGTAGTAGAAAAGAGTGTCTATCTTGACAAATGAAGGAGATGGAGTCTAAGTTCAAGATAAGGTATTTACAAGATAACCATGAATAAAAATAGTGGATGTGGAAAGCATTGATGCAATAAGATGAAGAAAACCTATTAGATTTCCTTAGTTAGAGTGAGAATAAGGTGAAGGCTGTCATAAATGAGATAGAGGCAAAATTTCAAGATGGAGAAAAGTAGATGCCAATGACAAATAATATTATGCCTATAATAACACCTCAAGGAGATGAGATTTCATGTTACATAGGTGTATAAAACTAGAGGTAAATGATGAGTTTAATCCAAAGAGAGGGATAATAAATGATACATATTAATGCAAACAAAGTGGAAAACCTAGAAAAGCCAAACATAGAGTCATTTGAGTTGGTTAAGAAACAACTAGGGGCAATTGATAATGTAAGTGAAGTTTAGAAAGGACAATTTAAGGAAATCAAGAAGATGAAAGAGAATCCCAAAGAGGCATTTAGGGAGAAAATAACAATAAGAAGGGATGACAAGGATAAGAATTTCCTTGAAGAGAATAGAAAGTCTCATGAAAGTCATTTGATATATATTAACCAAGGTTTTGTAGGTATAGAAATGAAAGGAAAGAAGTCACTTCATGATCATATGGAGAAAATAATCATAAAAGTATTAGAGCTCATGATAGAGAAAAGTAAAGAGGAGGACAACCATTATCCTCATAAAAGAGTTGATTGGAAGAATAATGCATGTTGGGAAGAGGACAAGATCAGTCTTAAAGAGATTCAAAGAAGGAATGAGAACAAGTTATCATGGAGAGAGAAAATAAAGGGCTCTCTTAGCCTAAGGAATAGTTTTAATAACATGTCAATAAGTGAAGAACAAAGGCTCATGCAAGGAGAGACACAAATAATCAAGATAGAGAGAAAGAAAAGGAGGTAAGAATAATCTAATAAATTGACATATTTAATGGTAAATGTTGAAAATAAATTATTAAAAAGTATGTATGATGTTAGTAAGGTGAGAAGTTTCCAAGTAATGTTGTGGTATGATGAACCTAAATTTAACCACAAGATGTTATTACAAGATGAATAAGACTCACCATGAGAAGGTGAAGTGTCAATAAAAGACAAAGAAATAATATGTCAAGGAAATTTTGATAAGGATGAAGGAATAATGGAGGTATGATCAACCATTGGAGCATGAGAATGAAGGAGAAAGTATGATTGAGAAGCAAGACCAGCCAAGAGTGAAAGAACCAAGCATGATAAAATAAGAAGAAAGTTATGGGTTAATAAAATTATATAATAATGAGGATCAATTCTTGGAGGAAAATCATGATGGAGAGAATTCAGAAATGGAAAATATAAAAGATGAAGTGAACAAGGAGTTGCAATAGGTCCTATACCTCATGGAGATAGATGATGAGTTAACAAAGAAGCAAACAAAGCAAAAATAGAAAGATGTAAGAACCAATTGAGAATAAAATAAGAATAAAAGAGGATAAGTAGTAAGAGGATATTAGAGAATCATAATATGAATAATTTAAAATCAATAAATAAGGTGTTAAGGTACATTTGAGCAGGAGCTCAAATTTTCCTCACTTGGGGAGTATGATGTAGAGAATCATAATGTAATATGAGTAGTGTCTTTAATAAGTTTCATATGTTATTTTTTTGGTATTTTTAGGTTGATAGAGATATTATAGGGTCATAATGGGGGTATTGGAGTCAGTGAGAGTCTTTGAACTAGTGTGTTTCTAGGATTTCTTGATTTTTCCACCAAAATCAAGAATTTAAAATTTTGAAATTCTAGACTAGCCTTGTGGGGTGATTTAGAGTCTTGTGTGAAATATAATGTTATATATATATTTTTTAAATGGTCCTATAAGGTGTGTAAGTGGTATATTAATTTTCAATACATAAAGATATTAATGCAAATCAAGAAACAAGAAGTTGTTACTGCCACCACTATGTGGAGTGGCCAAGAATAGGAAGTGGTTTTGCATGTTTAGAAATATTAGAGGATATAAGTTTATTGAGGGTGTGTCTGACTATTATAGTGGATAATTATTAAAATTTAATAGAGTGGATATTACATAAAGATTAAGAATACAAAATAACTCTACCTCCTTTTGTAAAATTCTAAATTTTGTTATATGATCCATAAGAAAAATTAATGGAAGATTATGTTAGAGTATGCATATGGATTATCAATTATGATTGATAGGTAATAAATTTAATATATTTTTTAATTTATAAAGGAATGGATTATAATTCAAAATCCATAGGTTAATTTTAGAAAACACTAGCTCCTAAAACTCTATTTTATTACAATCTGTCATAGCCAAACACAAAGAGATTAGAGATTAATCTTAAATGTTATTCAAGGTATTTTAGGGATTGTAATTTTTAGATAAAATAATTGGAGGTATTCATAATATGAGATAATAAATAAAAATTCAAGAAGAATATCAATAAATTCATCAAGAAAAAGAGTTGAAAGACCTTGTTGGTTGTATCTCAAGATTGACAACTTTGTGTTTAGAGTAAAGAGAGAGTAAGGAAGTGATATTGGTGTGAAGTTTTTTAATTGATTTTATAGGATGTAATAAGTTTTATTAGACATTTATCAGTCATTATTCAACTTAGTGTTATAATATTCTATGTGAAACCTCCATTCTTACTAGCATAATCCTTAATCAATACACATAATTCTATGAACTTGCAAATTGAAGGTCTTTAGTGATTTTTAAAAATAATAATAATTTATAATAGGTTAATATAGTTTTTAAAGACCTAAAATAAGTCTTATAATTAATTAAAGTGGTTTAAATCTCAATTTATATCATTTTTATAGCCCTTAGCCTTACATAGGTCTGTAAAAACCTATACTAGGGGTTTGAAAGGGAAATAAGCATAACTCTTTATTCTACCATCCAAATTCATAAAAAAATTGTATTATATGGTGTTTTAAAGTGATATAAAGTATGTATGAGATTTTATGTTGGTATAATATGGTATAGTACAGTCTCTAGTGTTGTGTGTTGACCTAGTGCTAAAAGAGACCTAATTAGTCAAGAAACCTAGTGAGTTAGTACGGTTTCTTTGAGAATTGACCCTAAAATTTTGTGTGAAACTCAATAAGGATAATGGTATCCTAAAATACTATTATTTTTCCAATAACCTTTTTATATTTTTCAAACCTATGAACTTTATCCAAAAACATGGCTACTAGAGAAAGAGGCTTAAAGAAGGAAAGGGTTGATTGTGAAAGAGTTATTATTGGAAGATACTATTATTGGATTAGATTGTATGGGGGTTAAAATAGGCATAATAATGGACATGGGAACCCAAATTGTGGAGACCAAAAATCATTGAATCTTGGATGAGGCCTTTAAGCCTATAAATATATATGAATTGAGCAAACTAGAATAAAGAATGGAGAGTGAAGTAGTGTTGAAAGATGTATGAAATGATGGTGTTGGTGAATAATAAGATATTAATTAAGAGGGTAAAAAATATGATAGATATTTTATAGATAAAAAGGAACATATACATTCATAAATGGACTTAGGTGCCTAGTGTATGAAGAATGATGAAGGATTTCAATTGTTAAGCATAGTACCTACATAAAAGAAGCAAAATTAGATGTTAGAAAAGGACTAAAGAAGATAATTAGATCTAAGTTAATGGTTATGAAGGTTGAAGGCATTAGGGCTCTACATTAGTCATTACCAAACCCCTTTGATGTGATTGATTTACGGAAATCTTTATGGGACCTTATGGCTAAGTTTATGGTTGAGGACACCTAGATAATTGATTCCACTTAGTTGGTGATTCCTCAATCGACTACTAACTTGGAAGCCCAGGCAACCCAAAGGCCTAATATAACAATAACATAACTTTTTTTATAGAGTTCCACCTTTAAAAAATCTATAGGGATCATCTAAGGAGTCAAAAAGAGGAAGATCAAGGATGGTTATAGTAGGGGTATATTTTTGGAAGAGAGACCAGATGTATTCTCTTTATCAAATATGAATAACAAGAGGTTGGGTGAGTCCACCTATAATGAATATTTAAACTCCTAATTTAGGACTCAAATATAATATTTGATAGAGATTGATGATGGGACTGAATAGGCTAGGAGGGAGATAAAACAAGATCTAGAACAAACAAGGGAACAATAACAGGTTGTTCATGTCCCTATAGAAATTGAAAATGAAGTTTATAATGTGGCCCTTAGATTATACAATGTCTTGGACACTATTAGTTTAATGAGATCTTGATTAGCTCCTCATATTATTGAAACATCTAAATTGTGTAATTATTCAAAGGGGATAAAAAAATGAAATTTCCTATTTTGTATACAAAAATAAGGCTTATAACCATTTGAAATTGATAACACCATTATAGGCATATAATGCCCTCAATTTGGTTGTAATATAGATGTAAGAGGATTGGTAATAAATTTCTAGTAGAGATTCTTTAATTCCAAAGTTTAAAAAGCATGAGAAACTATTTTTTTATTCTAGATGAGCTAAAACTTTCCCAAGATAAATACTCTACAGAGTAGTTAATAGGTAGAGTTGGTTTGAATCAGTTGATTTAATAATCTTCTACCAATTTAAAATAAAATATTCAAGGGATGGTATTGGAATAAATTGAATAAAAAATCATCTTTGTGAGGAGAAGATTACCAAAGTGGATATTTTTAGGTGGATTTCAGAGCCACCAAGGCTAAACATGCATGAATAATAACATAAGTAAGCAGGGTACATCAACCACCTCTTTTGAACATGGACACCAATAGATTTTATCATGGGGTTGATTTCAAATATTATCAAGATTTAGAAACAAAGAAAAAGGTGGTTATGGCCCCACCATTCAATTCAACTTAACTAAACATATTTATACCTCATATTACTTCAAGATCAACCATGTAACCATCAACCTCGACTAAACCTTAGTTTTTGAGGCTAAATATGTGTGAATTTTGCATGAAGAGTTGATAAACACAACTAAAGTCTATTTATATGTTAGATGAATGTAATATTAAACTAAAGACTTTATAAATTATGCACATGTTGCATTTCACTATATGAGTTGATCTATTTTGGAGATATAGTTGTGCATGCAGGCTTTACATTACTTACAACTCACATTCTAATTCTAGACATGTAACTTATAATTTTGCATGGATTTGAGGGATGAGGTGGCCCCTCCCCATATCTATATATACATGTAAATACCTATTTTCAAAGGGTGGGAAAATTATCAATATAGGAATAAGTCTTTTTATTATCATGCAACTATGTCGATGTTTCTCCATTCCAATTCTATGTAATTAGTTGTGTTTTATTTTCTTGGTTGTTTGATTCAAAAATTTGAAGTGTGAAAAATATAGAGATGATTCCTTCTTGTTATTAATGATATATGATGATTTAAGATGTGCAAAGAGACATTAGATTATTAATAAGTATCATTAATTTTATGCAATCAAGTAGACTATTTCAATTCTCTGAGTGTGTAGAAGTGTTTTATTTGATATAGTTTATTAAGTGTGAGCCATAAATCCCTTAAATACCTATCTAATACGAGATATAATTATCTAAATAATGGTGTTAAATTACAACTCTAATAGTAGAAACCTTTAGTTGAGATCCTAAAGTTTACTATATAATTTTTTTCCAGATCTTCTTGTTGTGTTTGCATGCTATTAGCTGTAAACATTGGTATTAAAATACATATCCATAAAGAGACCATATAGTGATCATTTTTTGAGTCACAAAGAATTTTTTTCCAACCTAAATTTACATTTTTTAGATTTTATTTGATTGAAATCTACCCACTTTAGAATAAGATCCATCCATCCAACTCAACTAGGTTTTAATTCTCTTTATGTTTCATTCATGTACACCTAGTTAACAACTTACATGATCAACCTGTTATTCTACCATCTATTTTTTTCACCCATAACTTCAACTCATGCCTTGGAGTGGAGTTTACCTTCATTGATATCTTAAAATGTTAGAGTCTAGCTCATTAAATATGGGGGTGTGCACAAGACCTACATTAACAAGGCCCAAATCCAACCATGGATAGTTGATCACCTCAATATTCTAATATTAGGCACCCTTATTTATTATATGTAACTATTACACACTATTATACTAACATTTTTTCCATTCAACAGTATATAGATGTACTTCATTTAAATACTATTAATTTTGTCCTTCATCTAGACATATTACCATATAATTGTTGACCAAATTTGACTTTTTAGTCAAATTAGGGCACCTATGGGCAAAAAATTAGTTTTATAGGTCTAAATGGGTTATAATATATTATTATAAGGTGTTTTATAGGCCATTAACTATCAATTTATGTTATAATAACATTGGTCATTAGGTTTTTAGGCCCACTTATCATTTTGAGTCATTTTAAGGGGTCAAATAGGTGCATTTAATGTTTTGTATGGGTTTCATGGGAAATGTGAATCTTAAAAATGGTTATTTCATGTTCCATGTGTCTTATGAAGTCTCTAGTGACTGTTAATAATTGAATATTTCAGGTTATGCAGAAGAAAGAATAGTTTTATAGTGAAAAAGGAAGAAAAGGACACTTGTATGGCTCTTTGGGAAGTGTACCATGTGGGATAGGGTCAAGGGATGTAATTTAACCTTAATTAACTCAAATAAACACTTTTAATGACTTTTAATTTCCATTTATATCTCAAAACTAGTTTATCTCTCTTTCATCCTTCTTGGCATAAAAGAGTGACTTGCAGGTTTGTATTTGGTACGACCACCACAAGGGGTTTTAGGTAGAATGATTTTTGGAGGTTTTCATAAACTAAAATACCTAAATTTTCATATAAATAAGTTTAATATTTGTCAAATATACTTCATAAACCATTCATTTGAAGTTGACCTTCCAAAACTACCTATTAATTTGTGCACTCTTCAAGTTTTGGTATTTTTTGGAGAATTCCATATAAAATAGTTTCTAAGATTGCCTATAGATATTTTTGGATTCCTCATATAATTATTCACATAATTTTTTTCATATTTTAAGAGGTTTTTCTATGCTAACCGACTCAATTTACAGGAGGATACACAATACTACATTATGAAGAGTTTTCACCATTTACAGAAGTTTTGTGCTTTGTTATGGCTTCAAGGGGTTTTCTTAGTGTCTTAAAAATGTTTTTATATTCATATTTATCTCCTTTATACCTTTCACCTTCAGTCTCCAATGCATTCTCATGATTTTTAAGCTCACATGCCACCAACTAGTCATTCTAGATACCCCTGCTTGCTCTTTTTTAGGTGTTTTCAAGAAGTATTTCACATTGGAAAATGGGGTTTGAAAATTTTATTGAAGGATAAAATTATCCTAATGTATCATACCAATGTCATTTTTAAGATATAAAGTAACCATGGGAGGGAAAAACACACCATACTTGAACCATGTCTTTGTTTACCTGTATATCTTCCATAGTGCATCTACAGGTGTTAAAAAGAGAAGATCACTATGAATAGAGGTTTGAAGTTTAATTTAGGATCTTCATGAATTTATACACCTATTTAGAGGATTTTAATAGGTTATATGTATACAAATTGGTTCAAACATGCACAACTATTCCTTTTCCTTCTTTTACTATCTGTATGCACAGAATCTTCACCTGTAGGAAACCAATAGAGAGCAAAGAAATCATCTTAGAGTTTTAGGGTTTATGATATAACCCTATTAGATATATTTATGTATTATAATATAAAATTAAAATATTATTTAAGGGATATGTTGTTAGTTTGAGAATGAGAATGAATTCAAAAAGAGAATAGCTGTATTCAGGGCCATTATCCCTAAAATGGGAAAATAGAGACCCTATAAGGTTTTAGAAATGACATTTAACATATATGTATGGAAATTTGATACATAATAGTACTTTTTTTTTCCATCCCTATCACAAGACAAGAGACTTGTCAAATTGGAAAGGATAATGATCAAGGATGAGGATATTTTCAAGGTCTAAAATGATCCTAAAAACACTAAAATTCTCTCACTGTCATCTACAGGCTTGAGTCAATAGGACCCATTTTTTTCATTAAAGTTACAAGGAAGGAATATTAATATATGAGGATGATTAAAAATGTTTCAAATTAATATAAATGGTAGTAATATCATCAATTAGAAGGAGATACTATTATTTTACCTTCCATATACTTTCACATTCTATACATTGTGGAAGTAAAGACCTACAATAGTCAAATAGAGGCATCTCAATCAATAGGACAGTGGGATAATTTTATGAATTTATGATGATTAATGGAATATAGGGTAATAAAATATGTTATCACACATTTTTTTGACATAAATTTTTCAAAAGGAATCTTCAACAACATGACCAGGTGCCTATTTAAGGGGATAAGTCACCTACAGGTAGTGGACTGAGGAGTAAGAATGTGAAAGTTTTAAAGGTATTCAAATGATACTAAATGATCCAAAAAAATATAAAAATGAAAATAATGATGAGGAGGTTATAAAATTAATCTTAAAATCTAAAATATTATAGAATACATCTACAAGTTCATGTATAAGCTAAACATAGTCAGGTAGAAATGTCTCAGTCTAAATAGAAAACATAGTTTGGGCCTGCTTTGAGCATGTAAGTGAACCCAAGATGAGTTTAAGGTGACATAAATATTGTGTAGCCTTATGGTAAACTAAATTAGTAATTAAAAAATATAACTATCCCAAGAAGAATATGGTAACCTACAGGAATCAAAGAAGGAAGCATGAAACATAGTCAAATGATGAAACTCGGCTTCAGAGTTCAATGTATAAGGGGTACATGGAAAAGTTAGAGTGGTGGATGAGGATTGAGATATATCCATCATAAATATGTCACATTTATGAATTTTTAACATGATAATATTTTATAGATAAAGGACCCCAATCAAGCAAAACCCAATCTACATAAAGAACCTTACAGATAGTTGCCTTGGCAAGTCTGTTTTAAAAGTTGACAAGTTTGAAGGGTCTAAACACCTGAAAAAGACCTAAAAATTCGTACATGGTATTTTTATGAGTTAGGAATACTTATAAAATAATATTTTTTAAAGATGAAATAGGGTAACACTTCTCTTTCCTATCTCAAAAGTAGGGCACTCCGTAGGAGCAAAAATCCTGTCAGTTTGGAGAAGAAAGATGATGAAGGGAGATAAAGAGATGATTGAACATTTTATAAGTGTTTTTAAAGATTAAAAATATATATTAAAATTTGGATAAAACCTCACATAGGGGTGAAACTAAGCATAATAATCCAAATCCATAAGATTTGCCTAACAGGCCTAAATGTAGAGTTGAAGCCTAGAGGCCAAATTGAGAGCCATCGTCCTTCCTAGTGTGAAGTGAGATTTATAAACTATGGATACATGTTTAATAGGTTAATATTAAATTTTTAAAACCCTTGATATATATACAAAACACAAGAAGGGTAATTTTAACTAAAGGGACAACTCAGGGTTATTAGGCATGGGGAAACCTAGTTTCAAAATGCAACGTCAAACTTCATCCTAACATTAAAAATAACTTTTAATGGATTTAAATAGGTTTATAAGGTAACTAATAAGTTTTAAAATTCATTTGAGTTCAAATAAAAAATTAATAAATCCACTTTTGACTTAGAAACCAACTCAGGCTTGTAAGAAGGAGAAAAACCAACTCGATAGGCCATTTTTAATGCTCATATCTCACATGAGGTTTTTCATGGGGGTTAGAGAAGTTTATGGATGTTATAAGGGTTACCTAAGACTACCATTATGGAATTTTTATACAATTTGGATGTGGAACTTTTATAAACAATCCTTAAGACCTAAAACTATTCTAAAACCCTCGTAAACCCTTCTAGTTTGTGAAAATGGAGTTCGATAGATGATAAAATGGAAAAAAATTCTAATTAAAAATATTGGACCATATAGAATACTCCCTCAGGATTCTCCACATTATTTTTGGATGTACATACCTATATTAACATGGCAAAAAATAGGCTATTTTTGACTATTTTTTGTGTTGTGTAGGATACACAAGGATTTTGGAGATGAAATCAATTTTGGGAGAAATATTTGGACTTTTTATAACTATATATGGTCACTATATTTATTTAAAAAACTAATAAGGTTTTTAATAATAGTCTCCAATTCAACCAGTCAAATCTAGGATATTGGGCAAGCTAGAGAAAAGGGAGGAAATATTCAAGTAAAGTGATTTTAAGGTGCCCATAATGATTCCAAGGCCATGGAGGGTATTTAAAAATTCCAAAAACTTAATTTTATGGACTATAAATAAAAATTGAAACTAAATTTGAGGACAAGTGTGCAATGTGCATGAGAAAGAGGTTTTTTAGAGTACAGGTGATGATGTCTCTCTTCCAGGTGATTTTAGAAGACTAGGCATGAAAAAAATGAATGGATAAGAATGTATAATATAATACCATTCCAATAAAATTATTTTACCTTCCCTTTATTAGTTAAAATTCACTCAAATAGGCTTAATCATGAAGGTAGTTTTATATACAAGAAAAGGAGTTTTAGGCCACTTTGCATAACTTTGATGACTTGAGTTGACACTTGGACTTCTAGAACTTGAATGGTTCATCCCAAATACTTCTCACAACATAATTAAATCCTTTTATCATATTTACAAGTGTCCTTGTGAACCTTGCACTTCTCATCTTCTATCTCTCTTAAACTCTATAAGAGTTGGCTATTTTGGCATTATATGGATGCTCCACCTGAGTATGGTGAAGCCCTAATCATTCGTATACCTTTTGATCAATAAAATGACTAAGTGTGACCTCTTATATGAATTTTCATAGAGTGTTTCCTTTGAATTATTTATTTTTCTCAAGTGACACTCTTTTTTATTTATCATATTAGCTCATTCTTGTAACATATTTGTAGTTGGAAAAATTCTTCTTGTAGGGCATGTGAATTGTTTTGGGATATGTCAAGGATTAAGTGAGTTTATATCTTCATCATGTTTCATTTAAGTCCTCTTTTATATTCCTCATTATCCTAGATGTTCATATTGACCCCAAAATGTAACATTGATATGAGAAGTTGTAGATTGGAAGAGTGTATGTTTGGTTTGTTGGTTGATCTGAAGTGTAACATGCATATGGTTAGATATCATTAGTCAATTTGGTGTATCACCTCCATTATTTTAGCTTTGGTTTCAATTTATTTCTCCTTTTTCACTCCCAAAGTTAGTCCTAGTTACAATTTAAAGTGGTACATCAAGGGAACTATCCCTATATAAAGACTCACCTCATTTTGTAGGCTACCCACAAACCTAGAGATGATTCCATTATGCAACTTAGATGAGGATAGATTTGGTATCTCCTAATAGGTTTCATATCTAAGTGACAATATTTTTTCCCACACCCAGTGGGATTATTGTCCAAGAAGTTGAAAATTTCTTCATGTTTTTCTTCAACAAATCAGCCTTTGAAGGCATTTCAATAAGCACCAATGGTGACTCCAAATAGAAGTAGTTGGTTAAGCAGTCTATGTGCAAAAAAATCAGAAACTTTTGGTATATATCAGCATTAATTTTATAAATATTATTATAATGTGCCTCCCTATCAGTTTCATCAAGATAATGTTGTTTATGGCTTCCCCCAAAGTGGCTCTCTTGCTCCCAATCAACCTTGTTGTGGTCATCCTCCCTCTAGTCAACCTAAAAAGACTATTAGAGAGATAAGACTTGAGTGGGAAAATAAATTATAGGAGTGTGATAGGTTGAATAAGTTTAATAGGAATCAAAAAGATCTTTAATATCAATCTTTTGTTGACTAAGAAGAGCTGAGATACAAAGAGGAATGTTTGGCCAAGTAATCTTAAGTCATCAAATATATGGAAGAAAGACTAGTGAGTTGGAAGAATAAAGCCACTAAATGCAACTAGCCTTGTGTGCCCTCTCCCATCCTCAAACATCCTATTCCCATGAAAAGCCAATCCCCTTGTGTTATAAGTCTCTTAAAAATGGTAATTACATATCAAAATAAGATTGATAAGTCATATACTTTGCCTAATGTGTCTTCTCTTATACCAAGTGATTCCACTCCTAATATTTTCAAACTTGAAATTACACACCAAAATAAGATAGATCAGCTCTATAGTGTGCTTAAATCACCTTATTCAATACCAATTTAGCACCATACTACTGAAAATCACTTGAAAATGGTAGTCTAACATCAAAGGAGGCTAGAAGAATCCTCTAGTGAGCCCATTCATTCTAGTAGCTCAAGTTGGAATCCCTCCTTTGTCCAAGATCAGCCTACATCTCATAAAAATTAGTATGTACATCCTTAATCAACCCCTCCTATGATTATGAAAGTTGTACTTGGTGTTCCCCAAACTTCTCAAACCTTTCAATCTAGCCTCAATATCTTAAGTTGGATAATTTCTCATCATGAGCCAGCTCAAAACCTTAAGAATATGATTAGATTATTACCCATCATGAAGAAATGGAATCAATTAGAATTCCAAGTTAGAGGAGTATTCATCATGTGCCAATAAAAGATCTTTAGGAAGAAAGAAAGGTTGAAAAGAATGAGATGGTCCTGGAGAAGGTAGATGAAGTTGCCTATCATCTTCAAGAGAAGGTTTTCCAAGACAATCTAGTTAGGCAAATTAAAGAGATAGAGATGAGATGGAAAATCTTGAGCCAAGGAAGCATGAATGAGGTTACTAATTTTCCTCAAGAAGAAGGAAAAATTAGTATTTCAAGTTGGAATCAAGTGGTTATCTCATGGGAGAAGAACAAAGATGATGAGGTGATAGTCTTAGAAGGTCAAGAAGATCTTGTATCTATTAGAGAGACCCTTCAAGGGGAACCCACTAATGAAGACAGTTTGAAGCAATTGTACTATGTCTTTCAAGATGAGATAGACAAGTTTAACATGTCAACATTGGATGATGAAGAATGCAAATATGATGATCTCCCTCTCCCTTTTTTTATGAGCTCCCTCTCCCTTTGTTTGATGAACTTATTTTTTGCCTTGAAGAAGATAGTGATCAATCCATGGAACATGAGTTAGATAAGTTTCAAGAATATTTTGTTGAGTAGCTAGAGACTCTTATGTTTGAGAAAGAAGAGGAGAAATTAGATTGGTGTGGTAGAGCCATTGAAGAGGGAAATATTGAGCAAGAAAGTGATGATTTTTTGGATGAATTAGAAGACTATTGTCTTAACTCCAACATCATACCAACCACCCTTCCTCAAGAGAGTCATGATGAAGCTAGAGATCAGTTTGTCAAGCTTCTTAATGAGATAGAGCAGTTGGAGATTAAACAAAATACATGCCTAGAAGAACATGAACCAAATCAGCCTTCCAAGAATGGATTGATAATCATGAACACCTTGGGAGACTACAATAGTATTGGAGACTAGTAAGAGATATGTATTGAAGATAAAAATGAGTGTGTAAATTAGAAACTTGTTTGATGATGATACATTTGGAGATTATCCAATAAAGGTGGAAATCAATAAGGTTGATTCACCAAGCTTCTACTTCAACAAACCATTTGTTTACCACCATGAGGTTTCTTATCATGGAAGAGACATAATAAATTTCCCCTTTGATCTAGGAGGGAGAAAAAAATATTAGGTTAGATGTACATAAGCATTTTATTTCTCATCTTTTTCTATTTCTCCTAAGTGCTTAGAGCATATGTGTGTCTTGCGTGGTTGCGTTCTTTGTTGTGTGTGTCCTTTGCTTTGTGTGAAAGAGGTAGTCTTAGTTGTCTTGTTTTGATCAAATTGGTAGTCAATTGTTAAAGTTGTCTTATTTGTCTTAGTATTTATATGAATCCATAAACCCAATAGAATAATAAGGCTACTAGTCTAGTTAGTATAGTAGACATACTACCCCTATGAGTCAACAATTTGTTGACCAAATTTGATTTTTTAGTCAAATTAGGGAACCTATAGGAAAAAAATTAGTTTTATAGGTATAAAATGGGTCTAATATCTTGTTATAAGGTGTTTCATAGGTCAATTAATGTCAATTGATATTATAATAACTTTGGTCATTAGTTCTCTAGGTCCATTTATAATTTTGAGTCATTTTAAGGGGTTAAATAGGTGCATTTAATGATTTGTAAGGGTTTATTAGGAAATGTGAAAGTTAAAAATGATTATGTCACATTACATGTGTCCTAAGAAGTCTTTAGTGACTGTTACTAAATGAATATTGTAGGTTGTGTAGAAGAAAGGATAGTTTTATAGTGAAAAAGGAAGAAAAGGACACTTGTATGGCTTATTGGGAAGTGTGCCACATGGGAGATGGTCAAGGGATGTAATTTCACCTTAAATCAAACACACACTTGGAATGAATTTAAAGTTACATTTATATCTCAAAACCATTCTATCTCTCTTTCATCCTTCTTAGCATAAAGGAGTGACTTACAGGTTTGCATTTGGTACAGCTACCACAAGGGGTTTCAAGTAGAATGATTTTGGAAGATTTTTATAAAGTAATATAAATATATTTTCATAGAAAGTAGTTTTAGATTATTCAAATGTACTTCATGAACCATTTGTTTGAAGTTGACCTTCCAAAACTATCTATCAATCTGTGCACCCTTTAGGTTTTGGTCTTGTTTAGATAAGTTCATACAAACCAATTGATGATATTTCCTATAGATATTTTTGGCTTCCTCATATAGCTATTCACACACTTTTTTTCATGTTTCAAGTGGTTTTTATATTCTAACAAACTCAATTTGTAGGAGGATACACCATTCTACATTGTGAAGAGTTTTCACCATTTGTAGGAGTTTTGTGCTTTGTTATGGATTTAGGGGGTTGTGTTAGTATATTAAACATGTTTTTAGAGTCCTATTTCTCTACTCTTTACCTTTAAACTTTAGTATCCAATGCATTCTCATGATTTTCAAGCATACATGCCACCAACCAATCATTCTAGAGACCCTTGACTGTTCTTTTTTAGGTGTTTGCAAGAAGCATTTCACATTGGAAAATGGGGTTTGAAAGTTTTATTGAATTATTTAAGCATAATAATTTCTCATAAAAATGTATGATTAATATATCAATTAACCATGGGAGGGAAAATCACAGCATACATGAACCATGTCACTGTCTGTCTATATATCTTCCAAAGTGCATCTACATGTGTTAAAAAGAGAATATCAATGTGAATAGAGGTTTGAATTTTAATTAAAGATATTCATGAATTTATACACATATTTATAGTATTATCATAGGGTCTAGGTATACCAATTGGGTCAAACATGCATAATTATCCATTTTCCTTCTTTAACTATCTATATGCACAAAATCTTCACATGCAGACAACTAGCAGAGAGCAAAGAAATCATCTTGGAGTGTTAGGGTTGATGATAGAACCATCTTATAGATATTTTATGTATTATAAGAGAGAATTAAAATCCTATTCAGGGGATAGGTTGGCAGTTTGAGGTTGAGAATGACCTCAAAAGGATAATAGCTTTGTTCAAGCCCATTATCCCTAAAATGAGAAGACAGAGACCCTAGAAGGTTTTAGGAATGACATTTGTCATAGATATATGGACCTTTGATGCATGTTAGTGAATTTTTTTGGATACATATCATAATAAAATATCCCTATAAAATTGGAAAGGAAAATGAGAAAGGAGGATATTTTCAAGGTCTAAAATGACCCTAAACATACTAAATTCTCTCAATGTCATCTAGAGGCCTAAGTCAATAGGGCCCCTTTTTTTCATTAAAATTACAAGGAAGGACTATGAATATATGAGGATGAGTCCAAATGTTTAAAATTTTTATTCATGGTATTAAGATCATCAATGAAAAGGATATATTGTTATTTTGCCTTCCATATACTTTAACATTTTGTACACTGTGGACGTAAAGACCTACAACAACCAAATAGAGGTGTCTCAATCAATAAGATAGTGGGATAATTTTATGAATTTATGATTATTAATGCCATATAGGTTAATAAAATGTGTTATCACACATTTTTTTGACCTAAAGTTTTCAAGAGGAATCTTCAACAACATGACCAAGTGCCCATTTAAGGGGATAAGTCACCTACAGGCAGTGGACTGAGGAGTAAGAATGTGAAAGTTGTCAAGGTATTGAAATTACCCTAAATGATCTAAAAAAATATAAAAATTAAATTGAGACTAAGGAGGAGGTTATAAAATTCATCTTCAAATCCAAACCATTTCAAAATACACCTATAGGTTCTTATATAAGCCAAACACAGTCTGGTAGAAATGTCTCAGTCTAAATAGAAAACATAATTTGGGCCTACTTTGAGCATATAAGTGAAACTAGGATGATTTAAAGGTGACATAAATATTATGTGTAATTATGGTGAACTCAAGGAGTCATTACACAATATAACCATGCCCAAGAAGAAGATGGTAAACTACATGAATCAAAGAAGGAAGCAGGATACACAATCAAATGATGAAACTCAACATTGAGAGTTTAATGTATAAGGTGTGCATGGGAAATTAAGAGTGGTGGATGAGGATTTTGAGACATAAATAATAAATATTTCACATTTATGAAATTTTTACATGATAATATTGCATAGATAAATGACCTCAATCAAGCAAAACCTAGTCTACACAAAGAACCCTGCAGACAATTGCCTTGATAAATTTGTATTAAAAGTTGATGAGTTTTAAGCATATAAATACTATAAAAAGACATATAACTTGGTAAATTTTATTTTTATGAGTTGGGAATACTTATATAATACTTGTTTTTAATGAGTAAATAGGGTAACACCTCTTTATCCTATCTTAGATGCAGGGCACTCTTGAAGAGAAAAAAACCTGCCAGTTTGGAGAAGAAAGATGATGGAGGTAAAGAGACGGTTGAAAATTGTATAATGATTTTTGAATCTAAAAAATATATATTAAAATTTTTACAAAACCTCATATATGGGTGAAACTAATAATAATAATCCAAACCACAAGAGTTGCCTAACAGGCCTAAAGGTAGAGTTGAAGCCTAGAGGCCAAATTGAGAGCCATCTTCTTTCCTAGTGTGAAGTGAGATTTCCAAAATATGGATAAATTTTTATAAGTTTAATATTGAATTTTTAAAACACTTGATATGAAGACAAAACACAAGGAGGGTCATTTTAACTAAAGAACAACTTAGGCCTATTAGGCATGAGGAAACCTAGTTTCAAAATACAAGGTCAAACTTCATCCTAGCATTAAAAATACATTAAAATATATTTAAATAGGTTTATAAGGTCACTCTTAAGTTTTAAAATCCATTTGAGTGAAAATAAAACATTAATAAATCCACTTTTGACTTAGAAACCAACTCAGGCTTTCAAGAAGGAGAAAAACTAGCTTGATAGGCCACTTTGATGCTCATATCTCACATGAAGTTTTACATGGGAGTAAAAGAAGTTCAGGGATGTTATTAGGGTCCCCTAAGACCAATTTTGTGGAGTTTTTATACAAGTGGGATGTGTAAATTTTATGAACAATCCTTAAGACCTAAAATTATTCTAAAACCCTCCTAAACCCGTGCTAAGGACCAATTTGTGAAATTGGAGTTGGATAGCTGATAAAATGGAATAATTTTCTCATGAAACATTTTTAACCTTATATATGACTCCTTCACAATGATACACATGATTTTTGGATGTATGTACCTATATGGACATGGTAGAAACATGCTATTTTTAACCATTTTTTGAGTTGGGTAGGCTACAAGAGGATTTTAGAGATGAAATAAAGTTTGGGAGGAATATTTAAACTTTTTATAACTCCATATGGTTACTATATTTCATAAAACAACTCCTAAAGGTTTGAATAATAGCTTCCAACTCAGCTATTCAAATCTAGTATATTAGGCAAGCTAGAGAGAAGGGAGGATATCTAAAAGTAAAGTGATTTTAAGGTTCCCTTGATGATTCCAAGTCCATATATGGTATTAAAACATGTAAAAAACTACCTTTTATGTAATTTAATGAATAATTTAAGCCAAATTTGAGGACAAGTGTGCAAGGTGCATGAGAAGGAGGTTTCCTAGAGTACAAGTGATGATTTCTCTCTTCTAGGTGTTTCCAAAAGACAGCATGAAAAAATTCATGAATAAGAATTTATGAGAGAATTAAATTACATTAAAATAATTATACATACCATTTATTAGTTACAAGTCACTCAAATAGGCCTAATCATGAAGGTAGTTTTATGTGCAAAAAAATGATTTTTAGACCACTTTGTATAACTTTGATGACTTGGGTTAACACTTGTAATTTTAGACCTTTAATTTTTAATCCCACATCCTTATCACATGAAAAATTAACTCCTTGGATCATCTTGACAAGTGTCCTTGTGACCCTTGGACTTATCCTCTTCTCTTTCTCTCTCTCAGACTCTATAAGAGTTGGCCATTTTGGCATTGTATGGATGCTCCATCTGAGTATGGTGAATCCCTGATAATTTATATACATTTTGATAAAAAAAATTACTAATTTTTACCTCTTATATTAATTTTAATTGTGTATTTTATTTGAATAATTGATTTTTCTCAAGTAACACTCATGTTTCCTTAGCATGTTAGATCATTCTTGCAACCTATTTATAATTGGAAAAATTCTTCTTACAGGGCTTGTGAAGTGTTTTATGATATTTCAAGGATTAAGTGAGTTTGTCTCTTCATCATGTTTCATTTAATTCTTCTTGTCTATTCCTCCTTAGCCTAGATGTTCATCTTGACCCCACAATGTAACATTGATGTGAGAAGTTGTAGATTGGAAGAGTGTATGTTTGGTTTGTTTCTTGATCTAAAGTGTAATATTCATATGGTTGGATGTCATCAGTAAATTTGGTGTATCACATCTATTATTTTAGCTTTTATTTTAGTTTATTTCTTATTTTTCACCCCCAAATTTAGTCCTAGTTGTAATCTTAAGTGGTACATCAAGGGAGTTATCCCTATCTAGAGACTCACCTCTTTCCTTAGGCTAACCAAAATCCTAGAGTTGATTCCATTTTTACTATTGGATGATGATAGATTTGGAATATCCTCATAGGGTGTATATCTAAGTGACACCAATAATATTATACCTAATTATATTCCCAAAAAATGGGAAGGTGTATTATTTTTGTCACCAATTTTATACACATTATATGGATAAGTGTATATCTATTCAACAACATTTCAAATATTTTATGAGGACCTCACCTCAATATTCCTATAAACATTCACATGGTCCACCTAGGATGGAGGAACAACCTCACCTAAAACTAGAACTATCTCTTAAACCTAAGAATTTATGTTCCATTCCCTAGTGAATGGCACTCTATCTTCCCCTCTTATATTATTCTCATTAGGAGGCTCAAAATCGTCCTCCTTCCAATGTGATTAATATTTACTTAGGGATAAATCTCTAGGTAGTCCTTGAATGAATTTAAAAAAAGGTCAAAGAGACTATGATTAGAGTTACATATAATTTATAGTAATTCTTGACAGATGTTATTGATGATGTGTATAGTGATATTTCACATAATTTTTGGGAATATATTTCATTATTTTTATATAAATTCACATATATTTAATTTATTTTATCTTACATTTTTATCTTTAGCATATGTGATGCTCATTGTATATATGTCTTGATTTTCCAATGATCTTTAATTTTTTTCCAATTTATTTTGAGCATATATCTTTACCTTATATCAATTTATAGTTAGCCTTAATTTCTATTATGGATATTTGGTATCACCTTCAATTTTTATATCACTTTAAATTATATCATAGTTTCTATTTTAGATCTTTGGTAGCACCTTTGGGTTTGATTTTTTAGTATCATTTTATCTTCCTCCTATTTTTGGATGATTTCAATCTATCTTTCATTTCCTTTATGGAATATAGGTAGAACCTTTAGGTTTATTTTTTTATATCTTATATCATATTTTTAGTTGGTCATAGTTTCCTCATGATTATTTGGTATCTTCTTTAATTCCCCTTCTTTTAAGATGATTTATCTTATTATAGGTTGTGCTAGACATTTTTTAGGTTATTATGTCTTCTATAATGACACAATTACCACTTTTTATAGTGTTTCCCTCCTTTGGTTCCCTTTTTTAAATTTGACTTACATCTCCATATACTTTTAGATCCCCTCTTTTTTAATAGTCACTTCTAAAGAAAAAATCCCCCCTCTTGTGGTCAACTCTTATCATATATTTATTATATCACCTTTTTCACACAGTCATATCTTCCACAATCCCCATCTTTCCCTCTCCTTTCACTTGAGGTATATTTGGGTCAATTTTAATATTTCACTCTTTTTTATGGTGCAAGTCTAGGATTATTTAGGCATATTGGTATTTAGGTTCTTCTCTCTAGTATCTAGGTGTAGGATATCTTGTGTTAGTCATCTTTGTCACCCATTTGTAATTTTTTTAAATTTGTATAGAGGAGGAAAATTAAAAAAAAAACAAAATATTTAGAATCCATATCATAGGAAAAGGAAATGTTAAAATTAAAACTATATAATTAAATTTATATCACACCATAAGACTTAATATTTTTGTGACATATCTTATTCTAGATAAATCCCAAACTCCACAATTAGCCTCATGATAGATCTTGGGTCCAATGGGGTTTCGTAATCTAATAGACTAGGATATGGGGTCTCATAACATTACTATTTATCTATATATTCTTAAATTATAGTGCCACCTAATTTATCATGACATTAATTAATCTTGAAAATAAACTAACACATCTGTAAGGGTTTTAAGGAGTGGGGAATATGTTGTGGGAAGGTAGGAACCATTTTATTTTTCATCCATTTATCCTTCATAGATTGATCTATATACTTCACTTGTCATCCTAATAATACATTTATAAGTGAGGTTTTTTAGGCTCTTGATATTGATATCTATTATCCTTGCCTATTTGATTAGAGTTTCTCATCTCCACTAGGGATTTATACATCATGTTTATGTCACTTTTAATCATATATCTTACATAATATATTTCCCAATATTACATTGATGGATATCAATTTTATTTGATCATGAACCTCTTATGTACACTCCTATTTTATATTTATTTACTTCAAATTTGACTATTACATTCAATTCATAGTGCATCTTGGATTTTTGGTTTGTGAGTTGCATTATAAGACCTTGGAGAATACAAATAGGCCTTCCTCAAAAATTACCATCACCATTCATATCCAAATGATCTGTGTCATCATAATTATTTCTATATATGGTTATATTTTATTACATCTTATTTTAGTATAGGCACATATTTTGAGTTTTCGCTCATTGAGGTTATTTTTATTTTTTTGTGCATATCCTTGTTTGATTTGATTCATTTCATATATTCCATTAGATGTAACTTAAAATATTTTTTATTTTATCATATGTTTGATTCAAGTTATATTTTATTGTCTTATATTGGATGACATTTTTCATACATTTTTTCAAATATCTTGATTTTATTATCTTTTGCATTCTCTTACATAAGATCTCTCTTTTAATAGTTATTTTTCATATATTATAATTATCTTTGTCTTATAATTTAATGTGATTTACTAATTTGTACATATAATGTTTTACATATCTTATGTTTTTCTATTAAAATTTGCATCTTACTTACATTCAGTATGATTTATACTCATTTATTTTTATTATTTTATATATTTTGTTTTTTATTATCCTATATTCTTACTTAAGATGTCATTTTTAGTACTTATTTTATGTTCTTTTTTACCATGCATTTTCTCACTTTTGCTTTAAAATAATTAAAAAAACATCAAAATTTCTCATAGCATGATATTAAAACCATACTACATGTTATAAAATAGAAATAAAGAACATTTTTACACATGTAGATATCAAATGAGATAAAAAATACACACACATCCACACACACACACACACAACACACACACACATGAGTAATAAAAGTAGGATCTCTAGGCCTATGATCACCTTTATCGCCATGGGGGAAAGGTACCATGATCACCATGGATGATCCTAATTGAATATCCTATAAACTCATCCATATTGATTGAATCTAAAAATTTATGACATAGACCTATCCCTATAGATGATTCATTTGATCCTATAAATTTGAAAATTATCCTACAGCGACCACATGTGTAGTCAGATCTATGGCTAATGCCTACCACATAAATAATACATCTACTCCCCTGATTGATAGTTCTATCACTTATGCTGTAGTATTATCTCAATGTTGGATGCCCATAGAAGTCACTCCAACTAATCTAAATTAAATATCATGAGCCTAGTTGAGGGTGATATAGGATTTGGAATGATAGTTATATTGTAGTTTAGTAGCATAACATTGATATTGTGGTATGTTGTCTTCATTAGATTTTACCACCATGCCACCTCTACCACCATGTCTACAAAAGTGAAACATATTTGACATAAGAACCCATATATATTAAAATATACAAGCATATCTATCACTAGTACCTAGCATGTATATCTATATCTCTAGTAAAAGAAAAGTGATAGCATAATTTATACATGGATTTCATATATAATGTAGCTCCATTAGCTAAAACATCTAACAAATGTTTGCTATAAAGGATTTGAGCTAGTGTGAATCCTCTCCATCTCCCCTAATATACTACCACAACTTATCAAGCTCACCTTTGCATTTGACTATATATGGTCTTACGCACTTATGGGCCCACTTGAATATGAGGAACATTCATTGCCTACCCACCTCATCCATATCCTCCTTACAATCCTTGATGCCACTATTGTTATCATATAGATATCATAAGTTGATGGAGTATCACTACTAAGAAAGAAACTATAATTCCTCATCCTCATATCCCCTATGGCTCCATATCATGCCTTTTTCCAATATAGTGGTATAACCAAATGTACCACTAGGTGTGGAAATCTAAACTACCTAGGTAAAAGGTCACATGGACTTGGCTTGACCCACCAAGAATAGTGCCATATGATATTTTTATGAGTCCTCACCTACACTATGTTTGGCCAATATGATAAAAAATCCACCAGGCCCCTATAGGAAATACATACTATCTTATCCTTCTTAACCATCTCTAAAGAGGGTACATGAGGAATATCTCACATTGTATGATCCTATGTCCCTCTTTGAACCTAGGGAGATGGTCATCTATAACATGAGGTAACCTAAAAGTCTATACATGGGGAACCTATCATATATCCAATAAAAAAAGAACTACATGAACCATAGTTTACCAGACTTGACTCAATACACCATAAATATTAGGTACAAAGTTTACCCATACCATATATCCTATATCATATAAATTATCCATCTCTAGTGTAGACTATAACATATCCATATTATACATTGGTATAACCCTATCTAAATTTTGACATAACACATGCATAGTCATAAGTCAAATAAAGGCCTTATATATATATATATATATATATATATATATATATATATATATATATATATATATATATATATATATATATATATATATACATATATATATATATATATAATCCTAACACATATACCTCAAAAATATGTATAATGAGCTTACACTCATCATACCAATCATATCTCATATTCTATCTACCTAGCTCCCATATCTTATCCACTAGCTATGGTGTATTGAATACCATCAAATTTTCTATAATAGGAAACTCTAATATGCCATGGATATCCTTTAGGGTGATTATCATCTATATTTTATCCCCCTCCACCACCCATATAAATTTTTTAGTGATCCTCTCCCATCCCCTTGAAACACGGTGATTGGATCTATGCTTAGAGGAACACAACAATCTATATAATGTTTCCAAACTTAATATTCACATGCTACTATTTATCTACTATGGATTTTCTTTCTATAAAATCTGATAGTCAATTGGTGTCAACACTCCTCCATAATGATCTCAACCATTTAAAAATATCAAAAAAATTGAATCATATTTTTATCCAAAAATATAAAATAAAATAAAAAATCTAAAACCAAATAGAAACTAACATCAAATGGTCACTATGTTTTACTATAATGACCATTTTATTAATTTTATAATACACTATCCACCTATAGTTTACACAATATTTCCCATGTTTTTATTTTATTAAATATTGTCCACCAATATATTGTATTGACTACCCTTATGTTTCTAGTGCATCAACCATACCCTACATTATTATCCAACATCTATTTCCTACTACATTATCTGTAACCTATGTTATCAGCCATGCTTGAAACTCTATACTATATTGGTCAATGCTTAAGTACACTGGCCATACATAATTTCTTTAGTGGTATCAACCATATCTTATAATATCATAAATCCTTCTATTTTATACTACACTGGCATACCCTACAATATTGGCCAACATATTATCCAACTATACTAGCCATAACCCATGGTATTAGGCAAGATTTTAAATTTGTCTTTATGAACCATATTGGTGTAACATTACTTTTTTCTAAGGATGGCGATTTATTTCTTTGGACATAATATATTTGGCCCTATTTTTTAATTTTTTGTCAACTATCCATTACCAATCCTAATTTCCCCTTTGTTTTAACCCTTGTTTGGTAATTTCTACTACAAATATTTATCCTAGTGCCCACATTTCCTAAATCTAATTAATTTTATTAATAATGACATAATGGAACATTAATTACACCACCTACCTATAGGGATATAATTACTACTATGATGTGACCTCCTATACATTGCCTCCATGTCCTTGATCCATCATCTCTTGTAGAAATATTTTTTGATACTCAGAGCTTTATTTTTTCCAAAAATAGTAAATGCATAAACAAAAAAATTTAACCTTTTTAAGGTAAAATTTCAAATTTTGAAAATATTAGTTATATACACTAATTTTTTATTTTCCCCATATATTTATTTTATCCTTTGACAAACTGAAATATATGTTAGAGTCCTAATGAGGTAGATAGTTTTTTTATTGTTAACATTTTTTCAAATGATTGTATATTTATCTTATTTTTTAGGTCCACATTTTTTTATTCTCAATGAGAACCTTATATCATCTTCCACACACACATATAAAATTATAAAGGTAAGTGAAGGTATGCATATTCATTTATTTACTTTAACTTTACTTTCAGTTCCTTCAATATTTATTTTCAATTGTAGTGTTTTTTGTTGTTATGTTTCTATCCCAAAACACCATCCCATATTACAATATTGTGACACGTGATGAACTTCATGCATGGCATATCTATCATTGTTATTCATTTGTATAAATTTACTAATTATTTCTCTTATATTGGCTTGTTGACACATCAATCTCCCTAAGTGCACATCCTAAATGTTGCACTTAGAATGGGGTGGGATTAGCTCATGGTACTATATAAGAGATGTTTGCATAATATTCTCTCATACCATCATTATTATTAGTCTTATCTCCTTTGAGACTATAATTCCTCAATCATTTATTTCTCTTTATCCTCTTGTACTACAATCACCCTTCCAATTGAGGCAAAGTTAGAAATACTTGTTTTACCCAAAATCATATTTCCATTATCCTCTACTAGCTTAACTACCTAATCCCTTGATTAGGATTCAAAGTAATTTTATGTTTATTATATTTTTTTAATCTTTGTGATTCTCACTATCAAATTCTTACCCAAAAATCCTACCTTTTGCTACTTAGAAGTCTTGAAAATGACATAATCTCACAATATGATTCTTTTAATGAAGTTAAAATCATCTCTAGATGTAATCCTCATAATCCACTTTATATGTGTGAACTTCTCCCTTGTAGGATAATTAGATGAAACGTATTAAAATTTCCTAAAATTAAAAAAAAAGTTTCAACTTGACATAAATGGAAAAAATAAGATTCTTAATTTTTGGATCAAAGGAAAAAAAATTTCCCTCAACATTTCCAATATCCACAAAAGATTATCTTTCCAAATTTTAGTTGTCAAATCATGAATTAATCTATACATCAGGGATTCTTTTCTTAAATTTAATTGAAAGTTATCTTACTAAGGTTGTACCACACTGTTATAGTTATTAGTAAAAATATAGTTGACCTTAATAATAACATAGGTTTTGTCATTTTCTCCTCTAAATTATACGTCATTAAAATCCTCAAGGAAGGAAAGTGAAATAACTTGTTTTCACACCTAGCCACATCTAGACCATCTAGACCTTAAAATTATTGGAAAAAAATATTCCTCTAATAATTATTCTAATGATCCCATTTATTGACATAGTAATTTTGAAATCTATAACCTTTTGATGATCTACCATAACCATCCTCACTTATCAAGGGAAAATAAATCTATTACAATTTTCCACAAATCCTATCCCAAGTGCCTTAATTTGCATTCCTTTACCTGAGCCTCTCACTTCCATCAAGATGATTTAAAACCATCTCAGTATGATCCACAAGATTTCTCTCTCAAGGCAGAAAATTTTGATAAAATTCCCATTTGATCTTATCATTAAAATTCCTTGTATTCACAAATAAAAAAAAGTGCAACACTTTTAATATCCTCTTAGAGACAATATCCCCAAAGGTATGAAAAAATTAGCCACCAAATTATTTTTAATGACCTTAATATATTTATATTCATTCAATTCATCCCCCTTTAAATAATAAAAATTTTAAGGGTGACCTAGATCCACCAATCCACAAGAAGAAGATTTTTAACTAAATTTATTAATATCTGATAATACCTCCTTACCATGCATATAATAAATATACAAAACATTTTATTTAGAAACACTAATAAATCAATATAAATCTTCCAAAATAGAATTTTTATCCTATAAATATTTTAAAAATTCATCAATCAAAATTAGAATATTTTATATCATCTAGATCTTTATCAACTTTCAATCATAAAATAGTTATCTTCCATCAGTGGCTTACAAAATTCTCCAACCAACATCTTACTATTTATCTATTAATAATCTAAGGAGATTATGTAGTGTTTTAACTCATGCAAAAATTATTAAAGCCAAACAAACATGATAATATTCAAACACATAATATAATATTATGTTGTACTCTATTACAAAATCCTTCATGACATACAAATGCATAAGAAATTTCTTGCCTCTAAATAGGGTGAATTATATCCCTTAAATATCTTGCCAACCCAAACCTATAATCTATTCAATGACATACAAATGCATAAGAAATTTCTTGCCTCTAAATAGGGTGCATTATATCCCTTAAATATCTTGCCAACCCAAGCCTATAATCTATTCATTATATATTGTTGTTATAACAATATATATGACTAACCATCCAAATAACTATATTACCATATAAACCGTATAGTAATTTACAAATAATAACCTAATAGTATTTATCTCATGGTAAATAATTAATCATTTAACTACTAATTTACCATATGATAAATCAAAAAATAACATGTGAACACTAATTTTCCTAACATTCCCCCCTTAGTGTTTACATCATATTAAACAATTTTCACACTTATTATACATCTTGCTTGCCTATACTCACTCATGATCTTAACAAATGAAGGTAGAATAAGGAACACAACAACTTCTTATCAACCATGTACTGTTGGGAACACATTTGACCAAACTAGTGTGGGAACATGTACAAGGAACATCTGCTTATCAACCATTCAAATTAGGGAACACATCTGACCTACTCAATGTGGTAACTCAAGCCAGAACCATCTACACAACCTTTAATTATTTTACAAAGGTTTACCAAAAACCTAGGTATTAAGAACACATCTAACTGTTCAAACTCTAAAAGTATCATGATGTTTCTTTTATTTTGTGCTTTCATTTTTACACTATATTTTTACATCAGGGGACTTAGTTAGGAATAGTCAAATATAAAATTGAAATACACATTTTTTCTTATTTTCACACATATTAAAAAAATAAATGTAACTACCACACCACACAACTGAAAAACAAAACACAGGCCACTAAAGTAGAAGTGGTCCCATCTATAGGGTCTAATGAGAGGTTTGAATGAAATCCATCATCTAATGCCTCCAAACTCCTTTGTTTGATACTTATTTATAAAATATGGTGGCGAATATCAATAGTTTCCATATTGTTCTTATTAGAACTTCCCTCACACAATGTGAAATAATACATGTTCATAGGATGTTGGATACCTAATGATGTGTCCTTTATAATATTAATTTTATTTGACACACTTGACATTGACTCAATGACACTTTTGAAATATAAATTATCAGAGACACTACTATTAATGACTAAATGACATAAAGGACTTGACAAATATAGATAATGACCCATATCTATTTGTCCTTGTATTTTATGACCTATATTTTTTATTGAAATAGACCACAAAAAACTTCAATCTAGACACAATAAATATCCAAAGATGACCAAGTAACCAAATATTACACAACAAACTAAAGATACTTATAAAACCTAAAGTGACTAAAATCTTACTATTAAGATTTTATGAAATCTAAACTAAAGGCCAAAAGAATAGACTATTTTAGTCTAATCATAAACATAAAAGAAAATGACTTTAAGATATCAAGTAAAATCTATTACTAAAATGATTTTATAAATACCACATCCTAAATAAATAAAATTTCAAACTAAAATACCTAATGTCAATAACAAAATGGTGAGATGTGATGTGGAAATCAAGGTGTATGCATTCATAGGGTCTCTAGTATACTACCACCGATTGGGTAGAAGCCTAGATAGAATGAATCCAATGTTAGATCTATGTATGTTGATCTACAGGGCACATCAATAAAAAAAAATTAAGTCAATAAGGTCCAAATCTAAATCTAAGCTAAAGAATGAAAGATGCATCCAATGATGGATCAATACATAACTCACCATATCTGAGATAAAAATAAGTATGATGCATGGAAATTATTAGAACAACCTTGATCAAGAATATAAACACCCAATAACAATGATATTATTTACTATGATTATTGCATGGAAAAGTATTTTCATGACAACCATGCAATAACATGTCAAAACTCAGAGTCATAGGAACACAGACTACATGTTAGGGTCTATAAAAATGATTGAATATGCTCTTTATAATTTGATAAAGCATGTAGCTAAGAAATTTGACTATTTAACTACCACCAATGACCAAATTAGATCCGTATGAATGCCAAAGCACAAATTTATGAAGGCATGAGGGAAGAATTTAATTTTGCATAGGCGTACATAGATCAACTCAAAATAAAACAACTCTAATATAATTTATGTTAACACTAACACACTCCCTTAATATTTATGAAACATCAAACTTAATCTATATTACAAATCTCTTCACAAAATATTATTTTCTCATATACAAGAGTAAAGTATAAAATAACTAATCCTCTTTTTCTTTTAACCCTCCATTAGAGAAAACTACTCTGATACCACTGTTAATAATCTAAGGAGATTATGCAATGTTTTAACTCATGCAAAAATTATTGAAGCCAAACACACAATATAATATTTAGACACACAATATAATACTCTATTAAAAAATCCTTCATGACATACAAATATATAGGACATGTATTCCCTCTAAATAGGGTGCAACATATCCTTCAAATATCTCACCAACCCAAACCTATAATCTATTTGTGATATATTATTATTATAAAAATATATACGACTAACCAACCACATAACTATATTACCATATTAACCATATAGTAATTTACAAATAATAACCTAATATTATTTATCACATGGTAAATAAATAACAATGTAAATACTAATTTACCATATGGTAAATCATAAAATAACATGTGAACACTGATTTTCCTAACATTCTCAACTCAGAATTTAAAATGAACCAAAACTTCTTATTATCTTCCCATATTAATTCACTTGGATACTCCCTACTATATATATATATATATATATGTCACCTTCTACAACATATGCCAAATATAAGATTATAATAATCTTATAAAATATCCTTTGTTATCATAATCTTCAAACAAATTATTTTCATTGATTTTTTTACTATATTGGCACTTAATTCCAATATATGCAACTCCAACATAAAATTCCCATTTTTTCCTTTGATCACATTCCTAAATAAATTATTAAAAATAAACAAATCCTTCTCTTTAACATTTTACACTACCATACCCAAGACTAGATCTAATGATCCCAAAAATACTTCATATAAAGTCCTACACACATCCTCACCATATCATTTCTTATAAAAAAATATCTTCCACATTAAAATCCCCATCCAATCTGCCTAGTTTTTACTAAACATTGAAATCCACTTCCTGTAAACCACTTACATCACCAATAAAAATTGCAGACACCTAAAACTAGCCACAATTGACCTTCGACTGGACTTCAGACTGATTTATACCAACCATTGAAAATTAAGCTTATGAATCACTGAACTTCCCAAGATTACTTATGCATCATTCATCAGAACTTAGAATCATGTTAAGATAGCCCTAATTGGGGTGTTCTATCATATGAAACAATAACCTCTCACAAATTCATCCCTAATCACCTTGCAACATAACAATGGTTAATTTGGCCTATGGACCTATTAAGTGGGGCACATGAACAAATATCAAATGTTGAAAAAGATAAAAGGCTAATCTAAATCAATTAACAAGTTAAACAAAATTAAATGCCTAGTTTAATAATCCATTTACAATTAATGAATATATAAAAAATGAAATTCAAAAATTCAAATATCCTAGCCTTTCATCATTACCTTTATGAGTTGTCAAGCTCTTTAAAAATATCCTAAACTATTTAATTTTGAGATCCATGCCTATTCATTGGAAATCATAATTACTTGACAACTATTAACTCTACTAGGGTTATATTTGACTCACCTAGGCTAGGTTGAAACCCATTCCAAGCCTTAAATCAAACCTAACTCACCTTAGGTGAGATTTAAATCCTCAGGCTATAAATATAATGCCATGCCTCTTCATTTTTAAGCTCTCATAGGCCAAAGTTATAATGAAAATTTAGAGAGAGATAAGCCATTTGATATAGTGTTATAATGTCAAAATCACCTTCCAAGTAGTGTTATAATGCAAAAATATTGAGCCAAAGCAAAAAAAAAGACACATAAAAGCTAATGGTTCTAATGAGATAAGGAGCGAACAAACTTCATTTGCCAAAACTTCTTGATGCACAAGTTGAGAAAGCCACTCAAAAAAGCATTTGGAGCTCCCAAGGAAGGTAAAGGATTTATATATTTTATGTTTTAGTTATGCTCTCATTTAGTCTTTTGTTACTAATCTCTCCCTAAGTTCTAAGCTAGGAGTGTAAGTGTAAGCGTTAGTGTGTTTTTAATTGAGTTTTTTAACTTGAACTAACACTATACTAACCTCCATTCTTAGATTCCTATGATCACCAATGGCATTCCTGATGGGACATGCACCCAATGATGTTACTCTTAAATAATTTTAAATCATTATAATAATGATTTTCATGAAAAAAATTGAGCTTGCTAACTAAAATAGGTGAAAATTAGAGGCTAAGGGATGTTTTTATCAAAGTTATGAAGTTTCCTTGTGCAGTCATAGTTTTGCTCTCTGGAGTCATGATATTATGGAAATATCACAACTCACACAATCATGGTTTTGTATTTGTTTCTAAATTTTTGCATCTAACTATCACTATTATACTAACTATTTTCTACATGTAGGAACTTTTTGTGATAATATAATATCATGACTCTGACAGGTGTGATATCACAATATCATAGTTTTACAATTTGCGACATCACTTAACCATAAATGATATTACATGCTAACTACTAGAGGTTAAGCTAACCATTTTGGGTTAAATTGAAATATCATGACTCTTAGATTATCTATATTTCCTTGGTTTTAGTTATTTTACAACTAGAGTAGTGATATGGCATTTTATGCTCTTTTTTCCTGTAAGTTGTAGTATTACACTGATGGCATTGTTATAGATTTTCTATTTTGTAATATGTTCTATGATTTTTCACTATGTGTAAATCTAAGAAAATATTTGGAAAGTGATATGCTCATTCACATTTAGGCTTATAAGTAGGAAAAAACCCTTTAACAATTAAAGGTCCTAAGGTGGAAAAGGCCATGTTTGAATGTGGTTAAATCTTGCACACTTTATCTTTGGTGTTTTAAAATGAACCTAGTTCATTTTCATGCCTTAGATAATTTCAAAGTTTTTAAAGTTTTAAACTAATGCAAAGGCATCGAAAAATTCATAACACATCTCATTTTGGTGATTAAAATGAACTTTCACACTAGATAAACACTCTTAAAGAGTTTCATTTTCATTATTTATTTGTTGAAATTGTTTATTTTAACAAAATGATTGATGCATGTATGTTATCCCCCCATCCCTTTTAGGTAACTTGGGTGAAAAAAAATTCTCATTCATTGCCTCAGTCAATTTAGTCCAAAAGTGTGAAAATAATGTTGTTAAGGTCCACCTTAAATCTATATGGTTTGGGTGAGTCAAACATGACCATAAAGTCTTTTCACTTGTCTTTTATTTTTATGTATTTTGGCTTGTGAGCGGGAGTTAATTACCTTTTCATGGGTTCTCTAAGGAAGTGTTGACCTAGTAATTAATCTACTGGCATCATTTTAACCCCACTCCACACTAGGGTATAAAAATTGAGGTTAACTTACTAGGATGCTTGTTTCAGCGGTTAAACAAGCTTCATTAGTAAGATACTACCTTAGACCATAGGGGTAACTCAGACATCATACTACATTGAGCAAGTGATGTATGTAGTAGTTATGAAAAAGATAAGACATTTTTATAATAATCTAGTTAAGGTGGATCTAAATGACATGAGTATATCTTGTGTTAGCTACATTTGGAACCATCTAAAAATGCATGAAAATTGATAGATTAGAATAACCCCACTCATTGTGGACATATTATCAATATAGGGTGAGTAACCCAAAGTTATATGTCATTATAAAAACTCTTAGCAGAAGAGGGAGATTAAAACCCTATTTTTTATGTTTTTTAATTTTTGGATTAACACTTAAAATCTTCCTAAGAGTGAGTATATTGATGAAATTTGACAATATTATATAAATTTGTTAGTTTTAGGATCTAGGATACTACACTTAGGTTTTTATATCATTTTATCCTTTTATTGCATGGTTTTTGTGTCTAAACTATTGGTTTGTTATACCACATCAAAATGAGTATTGTCTTATACATCACTCTATTTTTTGTGGAGGTGTTAAGCTATCTATTTGACACCATACCTTTGTCTTAGTCATTTTGACAAATCTTTGTGTGTGTGTCACTTGATTGGAAAGAGTAACATTACGCTGCCTAAATCATTTCAAGTTTTTATGCCTTTGACTCTTGAAACAATCCATTGGTCATATCTTTTAGAGCACGATAATGTCATTATGCTACTAGAATCATTTCATAGACTTGTTTGCCTTATGTCTAAATTCTAATTTTTGAAACCAAATCCATGTGTGCCTTTTGGATCTTTACCTAGTGCCATTATGCCATTTGCCTTTGTCTATCTTGTTGTTTTTTTAAAGAAGCCTAGTTCTTAAAAGTCAAGTTTTTAATTAAACTTGACAAGTTCAAATTTAAACATTGATTGATTTATAGCTATGCCTTGTGTACTTTGGGCCTAAACATCGATCTTTCTTTTTTGGGTTGTGCAATTTAGGTTAATTTTTTATTCAAATTAGAAAAATATTATCTATAACTTTATTCAGGAGAAATATTATATATTATATATGCCTTTTATTTTATTCCTTATACCAATTGACCAAGTTCATGTCTAAAATTGAATGCCTAGTTTATGTCAAAGTGTTTCATATTTGTTAGATTAAAATCTCATACCTTATTTTTAAAGTCTAGATTTTGTGCCTTTTCCAAAAGACCTAGCATATGCCTATTTTCATCCTATATTTTGTGTTATGTTTGGCCAAAATACCTATAAAAATTTATTTTCTTAGATTAGACTTTTTTAGAACAATTTGGACCTAGGGTTTAACATGCTAATTTTTATTCAACCATTTGACCATTTGTTTAAGACATTTAATGTTAGACTATTTTAGACAAATTTTTATCACATACATTTTTGGAGATACAAATCCATCCCTAGACCAAGTTAGACCATGTTTGGACCATTTGTCCTTTGGACATCATTTTTAAGAGTTTGTATAACTCTAGGAATTTTGTGCAACATCATCATTGATGTGGATATGTCTTGTTAAAATTGTAATGGAGACATATATAATCCAAATTATGATATAATGGCCACAAAAATTGACTTTTTTCCATACCCCTATGGTGAAGAAGTGGTTTGTGAGATGGATAAATATCCTCTTTACAACACTCAATTTGGGGAACAAAGCTAAGCATAGTATTTAGTGACATCTTCTTCAAGTTAGTTGACGTATAATATTCACCCTCTTATCGCTAATGCTGTCTACTCCACCACCTATATCATTAACCCTCCTTTAGATTATGTGAGCCACCGAGTTCCACAATGTCCAAGTATTACCATTCTAGGACCTCATCCTTTGGATTGTGATATCAATCACACTTCACAATGCCCCACCATTTATATTCCAAGACCTCATCCTTTAGCTTGTGAAAGTAACCAAGATTTAAAATGACCTACCATTTCTATACCAAGACCTCATATTTTGTCTCATAATAGAAACAAAGATTCATAATTCCTGCCATTACTATTCTAGGCCCTTACATGTATGGTAGCTCATTATCCCAATAAGGTTATGCAATCACAACTTAATAGGTCATAGTTACTATCCTAGGCCATAAATCAACCTTTGTTAAGCCTATTATTATCCAACTATTGACCATTATTAATTTATTACCAACCATTATCCACTTTAGAAAAACCTTGCCAATCATCAAGCTAAAATTAAGCTAATCAGTACCTCTCCAACTAAGCCAATCATTTAAAGACCAAGATATATTCAAAACTAGTATTTCATAATTGATTGTAAACCAATACCAAGACAACTAACCAATTCAAGATGTTTTAGTTCAAACACCCATTTGTGATGAGTCAAATTATGATGAATCACCTTTTAATCCTATATATATTTTCAAGGAGTCTTACTCTGATAAGCTAGTCTTGTTGAGTCACTTATTAATGATTATAACCAGGTTTAGTAAAATAATTATCTTGATCTTATGCCTATTTTTAAAGAGCCTCCCTTTGACAGGCTAGTCTCTAAGGATTTATCTCTTGATTTATATTACCTTATTAAGGAGTCTCACTTTGACAAACTAGTCTCTGTAGATCCCATTATGCCATCACAAGTCATTACTTGTCCACTATCAAACATTGAACAAGATATATTTATATAAACATCCACACCAAATGAAAAATCATAATTAGATTTAGGTTTTATTCTTGAACTAACATCAGATTTAACATCAAAAGAAACATCAATATCAGTCTCAACATCATATTCAAATTCCTCTGAATTAGACATAGATTTAGAATCAAAATACATTCATGGTTATTACAATATTGATTACACATGCCCTGTAGATCAATTTGAATATATTTGTGATCCTTCCATAATTTTTGAGGATGATTAATTCAACATCAACACAATTCCTCTTACTATTTTTTATGAGGATTGTGATGCATTTTCTCATTACATTACCATTCTACATGCCATTAACACCAACTAACCTAGTCATTATATTCACATTCCACCTCCCACAAGAATCACACCTTATTAAATTACATCCATGAAGACATATCAATTATAGAGAATTAGGGAGACCAAGACCACATTCATGAAGAAGAAGAACATTCTCCTAGTGACACCTTTTTGGAGGTGTTAGGGGAAATCAAAGTTAAAACTCAACATCTTCTAGTGAAACCTTTTTAGAGGTTCTAAAATAAAATCAACATCAAAATTCAATGTTCCTTAGTGAAACCTTCTTAGAGGCACTATGGGATAATCAAGACAACTTCATTGGTGAAAACCTCATTGAGGTGCTAATAGTTGAGAACAATAGTTCTTCATTACTTGATGAAGACATTATCAAAGATAACAATCATGTATCTTCTAATCTAAAACATAATCAGATGGTAACTACTCAAAAAACATAAAAATATATTGATCCAATTGAGAACATATTCATAAGTCTTTAGCTCTGTCACAACGAAAATTATGTAAAATCCAAAATCATCAACATTGTGTGTGCGTAAAAATCTTGATTTTCATTTATTTCCCAACCATTATACATTCCATTATCATCCACCTTTATATTTCCAAATCAAACCTATCAGCCACTATTTATCCTTATTTACCATCCATGGATGCACTTGCCTTTATATAGGTTAAAAATACATCTTATCTTGACACTTAGAGGAAATAAAATCAATGACCAATGAAAATCACAACAACATTCTTGAAGTCCAAATTTGTAGCAAGTTCTTGATAGAACAACTATTCATAAGAGGTGTGGGATAACAATTTACATGATTGATTATTCTAGTTGTATCATATGTTTATTAGGATGTGTATCTCCAAATCAATGAGAATAACATAACATTTATCTTGTCCAAAAACATCTACCTTATTATTTACATTTTCCAAAAACCATACCTTTTCCATTTTCCAAAAACCTTACCTTTTTCATTTTCCATTTACCTTGTCATTTCCATTTACTCTGCCTTTTTCATTTGCCATTCATTTTACCATTGTTTCGTACCCTACCATTTACCTTGCCTCATCACTTAGGGGCAACCCTATTACCATTATATCTAATTCTTATACCATCACCATAATTGAACAATGATATACCCTATACTATTTTGCTATACCTTCACTATTAACCAAATCTTTTTTTGACCTACCCTACCAAACCATTTTTTATCTCAGTTCTTTTGGTTCTTCTTGCACCTTCTGTAAGGGGGTTTTGATCTAGTTTCAATAGTTTTAGAATTCTATGTTTAAATGATAGTTTATGAAATTAGTATGGTAGTGGATATAACAAGTTATCTTTCATTTATGTTTGACAAGTGCCACTAATTATAACCTCCTTTGGGAAAATTAATACCCCACCTTGTGTTACTACTTATAATCACCTATGGGAAAATTAATAACATAGACCTATGCCATTATTTCCTAATTATAACTGCCTATGGGAAAATTAGTAACAACACCTTTACCATACATTGTCACATCACCTTACTATTACTATGATAGTTTGCCTTACCATTTACCTCCATTTTAGAACTTGTTATCACCTAGTCAGGTCTCCCTTCCTTTTATATTGGTAGAAATGATGTGACTTGAGGTCCTAATGGAACTATGTAGACCATGCTCATTTCACATTGAGGTCAGCTTAGCCCCCTTTTTCCATATGCTCTCACCATTTGTGAGCAACCTAAGTCATAATCTCATCATTTTTAAATTTTTATCTTATCAATATCTAATTATTTAAGATACCTAAAAATTCCAAAAACATTCAAAAATTTGAAAATCCAAAAACATGTGTCCTATTTAAACCTATCAGTCATCCTTGATCTACCCTACTAAGGAAAATCCATTGTTTATTTTAATCCATTCCACTACCATTAGGGGCATGACCTTGACTTTTCATGTATCTTTGGTTGGGAGAACAACCCATTTATCCTTCCATTTATCATTCACACATAGATATTGACTTGGTTGATGACATAATACTTTCCATTTATTTTTATTTCAAGTTTTTTTGTGTGTGTTTGTTTAGTTGTGTGTTTGTTTGCTCAATTGTTTTTTTTGTTTGATTTCATTATTGTGCCTTGACTCACTCTATATGTGTTCATTGAGAGATTCCTTGTGCATTATTATTGAGTCCATCCATATTCATACATCAAAATTATCATAATGGGTTTTATCATTGGTACATTATTTTCAAATTTTTATTAGATCGAGAATCACTCCTTATGCATATTTCAGCTAAGTTCTCATGGTGTTTTATATCATGATGCATACCATCATGTGCTATATTAAAAATTATCTTGGGAATTATTATAGGAAATGTAGCCATAAATAGTTATCCTTGGTAAATACTCCCACCCTCATTGATCAAATCAACTAATTGACCATTTTGGTTGTATTGATGATAATAAGGATAAACATATCCACATTAGTAGGTACAACCAATTCATTCCCATTAATAAATATTATTCCTCTAATCATCTCTTTCATCACTTTGGTCATCTTCATATGCCCAGTTTTTTATGGCATCTTTAATCATTAGACCATCGCATCTACATTTTCACCCGCTCATCTTTAATCTATGAAAAAGATTATATCCATGAGTTATGCTTGCCAATCTGACCTACTAGGGCATAGTAAAAAATTATTATTAAAATTATGGTAATCTTAATGATTATAACTATCTATGGCAAGTCATTATTATGACTCATCCTCCCTAATTGGGGCATGTGCCTGCTACTAATTATAATTACCTTTGGGAAAATCAATGTCTCAACCTTTGTTACTGATTATAACTACCTTTGAAAAAATTGGTTCTTTTTAAATCAATGTGTGCAAGCATTATCTCACTTGAATTAATCTCACCCATGGGTTAATTTCATTCTTTTTCTTGCTTCTTTTCAAGGGACCATCCATCAATCATGTGTCATCCACTCCCTCAAGGGGGCATCATTATAGGCTTCCCAAACATTGTTTGGATATTCTTCTTCAACCATTATCTTCTTTATTTATTAATGTATTTTTTCATTCTTTGAGAAGAAACTAATGTGCCTATAGCTTGAAACATCTTCCCAAATAGGGTTAAGTTGTAGACACCTAAAATTAGCCATAAGTAGCCTTTGATCAAAATTTAGACCAATTCCTACCAATCATTGCAAATTAAGCCTAGGAATCACTTAACCTCCCAAATTTTCTTGTGCATCATTTTTCAAAGATTAGAATCATGTTGAGACATACCTAATTAGGGTATTTTATCATATACAATAATAACCTTTCATGGATTCATTCCTAATCACCTTGTGGCATAACAATGATCAATTTGGCCTATGAACCTATTAAGTGGGTCACATGAACAAATATCAAATATTGAAAGAGCTAAAATTCTAATATAAATCAATTAATAAGATAAACCAAATTAAATGCCTAGTTGAATTATCCATTTGCAATTAATGAATATATAAAAAATGAAATTCAAAAATTCAAATAGCTTCACCTTTCATCATTGCCTTTATGAGTTGTCAAGCTCTTTTAAAAATTTCTTAAAATATCTAATTTTGAGAGCCATGCCTATTCATTTAAAATCATAATTACTTGACAACTATTAGCTCTATTGGAGTTATATTTAACTCACGTAAGTTAGGTTTGAACCTATTCCAAGCCTTAACTCAACCCTAACTCACCTTGGGTGAGATTTAAATCTTTAGTCTACAAATACAATGCCATGCCTCTTCATTTTTAAGCTCTCATAAGCTAAAGCTATAATGCAAATTTGGAGAGAGACAAGCCATTTGATTTAGTGTTATAATGCCCAAATTGCCTTGAAAGTAGTGTTATAATGCCAAAATCTTGAGACAAAAAAACAACAAGCCACATCAAAACCAATGATGCCAAGGAGAGAAGGAGCCAACAAGCTTTATTTGCTAAAAATTGCTTGATGCACAAGCCAAGCAAACCACTCAACAAAACATTTAGAGATCACAAGGAAGGCAAAAGATTTGTATGTTTTATGTTTTAGTTGTGCTCTCATTTAGTCTTTGTTACTAAGATCTTCCTAAGTTATAGGAAAAGAGTGTAAGTGTTAGTATGTTTTTATTTGATTTTTTATTACTTAAACTAATACTATACTAACCTCCCTTCTTGGATTCTTATGATCATAAAAATCACCCATAAAATCTTTAAATGCACTATCTCAATAATGAAAAAAACATATTTTAGAACCTATTCCTTATCATCATGTACAACACCTATGAATAGTTATTTTATAGTTATATAAAATTCATATTCATACTTAAATTCATCCACAATAAATTTAAATGTATTCTCCACCTCCACTTTTGAAGCCACTACCACAAACAACTCACCTTCTCTCCCCATATAACATTTAGATATTTTTGTTTCATTTAATAAAATACTCCAAGATCCACCCTTACAAAGTAAGTAGAGTCATTATTTTTCTATTGATTTCATGAAATACCTCCATTCCATAATCTTTATTAATAAAAGACAAATCAGATAGATAAACCCCAAGATAGATATCATATCTTACCTTTAAATAAATTTAATCTTGAAGATTTTCAAATTATACTTCTAAGGTAGCCATATTATTCATAGATCTAAAAAAAATAAACATGTATGTCATTGTCATATTCCTTGAAAACCTCTTCCTCTATCCCTTACCTAAAATCTACCAAAAATATTTCCACAATCTCATCTGCATCCCTTTTCACATTTTCCTCCAAAACCTATTTCCCAACTTATTCCATAGCCTCTTCTATAACCTATACCACAACCTATTTTAAAACCTCAATAACTATTCAATCAAGGATTTATATTATCAAATTTTATGTTTAAAAAAGTGTATGGTAAAAATTTTAGGTGTCTAAAGTAACTTTCATAAAATCAAACACATAGTTTTATACATGAGTATATCTATTTTATTATGGGCTCATCATCTCAAAGCATGTTATTTATTCACTATATCTATGTATCCATATTTATAGTTGGGGGTAATTATTCTCTTGAGTGTTTACCATTAACATATTATGAGTTTCATTGATCATGAATTTAGCATAAAATTTTCGTGAGGGCATGACATTTTAGTTTTATTCTACACATTGTACTAATTATACATGTATCACCTTAACATGCCATATCAATTTAATGCATTTCTATATTTCATTATTTGTGGATTTCATATCATTAATTTTAATTTAAAATTTTCTTTAAATTTTCTTATGCATTATTTACTTGACTATATCTTTCACATTCTCATACCTGACACACATTTGCCTATGGGGTCAATTTACTTGAACATGTTTTTATATATACTTGACACTTTATTTTATTAAACTCAAATTATATTATTGACATATGATGGTTTTAATTTATAAATTAATATTTCTTTGATAATTTGTATATTTGGTTGGGATAGGGATAGGTATTTTCCATAATGTAAATATCCTTAGCTTATAATTAGTTTTCTATTTGGCTTTATCATATTTCATGACATCTCAATTTTATACTACACTTTGGGAGCTATATTACATATTTGGTGTATACCATTACATAGGAAATGATAATAACTGCAATATTTATGCACTTTATAATGCTATGATTATCATGATTGATGCCTTGTAATATCAAATATCTCTCATAAATGGGTGAAAACATATAAACATTAGAAATTTTCAAAAACATTGGGAAAAAAAAAACATTGTAAAAAATCATAAATTCAAAAACATTGGCGAAATTCCAAAATTAAGAAACATTGAAAAATGTAAAAAGCAAAAAACATTTCTATATACATGTAACATATTCACCTATTCTAAAAGTTTTTAATTATCCATGGTTTATCCATTTTTTTCCCACAATATTTCTTACTTGAGTGTTATACAAATTCACATATTACATAATATTTTATTTCACATTATGCACCCACACCTTATAAGGGGAAATTTCAAAGACAACATGTCTTATCATGGAGGAATTTCCATTTGAGAGAATTCATTTTTGATGATATCTATCCTTGTAATTTTTCATATTGAACTAGATTAATACATATTTTACTAGTGTCTTACACATCTCTTATCCCATGGATCTTTCACATTATGATAGTTACATTTTCTTTTTATGCATGAATCATTTCTTGTGAGTGCATATGTTTTCCTATTTTTACATCTTTTTCAAAGAGGATCTTATTTGTCATCATGTTTTGTGAGTCACATCATGATTTGGATCACTAAATTGGTTGTGGTCACTAACATTTTGTGGTTATAACTAATTTAAACTATAAACACTATCATGTTACATCTATATTGAGGTAGTTTTGTGGTCCCTACATTGCTAAGATGGTAAACATACATCTATGGGGTAATATTGCTTGATTATATTCTCATTGTTTTATTCTAGCCCATCAAAGGACATGTTTATTACATGGGATATACTAGTTGCTCCCATTTTCAAATTGAAATATACATTATCTTTTATGGCATGAATAATTTTAATTTAATATTTGAAAGATATGATAAATGTAAAAAAAATTAAACTTAATCTATATATGGGAAAATATAAACATGGTTTAGAAAATTTATTTGTCTAATGTACAAGGAAAAATTTTCAATTACATCTATTTTGGATAATAACATGTGATGGCTAAATTATTATTCCTATAATACATTATTTTCCATGTGTGTTTTTTGAGATTATTGGTTTCAATAACAAGGTCTTCATCCCTTACCCCAAAATGGGGGGGATATATAAAGGTATTATCCAAGTCAAAATGGAAAAAAATGATCAAGTATGAGATTATTTATCTACTTCCTTGATCAAGAAGTGGATTGGGTGATAGTGACTCTTAGGAGAGTGTCTCATCTATATTTCCAACAATTTTCAAAGGTCTAAGATGTGTGCTTCAATTAATAGTGACTCCTTTGATAAATATTTGGGATATGTTTTCCACACCTATAAAAATTATAGATATGAAATATTATGGTGGGCTTAACCAAATAAGTATATTATTTCCTATGCTTTATTTCAATTTCAAGAGAAAATTTCAAATTTCATGTTTAAAAATATTCATAATATTCAAAAATCATGCATTTATATCATGAACAAAATAGCTACCTACAAAAATTGGCACTTTTTTCAAGTAAATCAACTAATCAAATGTGGATGAAATCTTAGCAATAAAAAAGTCAAAAAATTCATTATTACATAGGTAAGTTAAGGTGTTTTTTAAAAATTATTGACACTTATTGTGACATAATAATTCATTTCACACACATACCCATGTAAAAGTTAGGGCATTATGTAGACATCTAAATTTGGCACAAAACCCTTATCCCATGTTTTATTCCCAATTTAACTTATTTGGCAAACTTATACATTTTAACTTGTTTCAAGGATGGTCCCAACCCCAAATATGTATATATTTTATCCATATATCTTAAAATTACCTCAATTATTATCTAAAAGGTATCCATTTACACATCTAGACTATATTTTATCTATTGGTCTCTTCTAATTCAAAAACAAAGCCTGATTTATCTCTTGGGTAAACACGTGGTTGAAAAGACCCTTCCTAGACAAACCCATACCCATATGGGTTTGTATTTTTTAGCTTTTTGAGTCTTCCCATTTATTACCATTCATCATGAGACTTAACCTTTCCCATTTTTATTTTTAAATTTTGACCAACATACTTTAGACATTCTAAATCATCCTATAAAGATAAGGTCCTTCTTAACCACTCAATAATTAGAACTAGATTCAATAATAGAAGGAATCAAGAGAAAGGAAGATAAAATTAAACACCCCAATTCATGAAAGTTCAAGGTTAGATCCATAAATTTTTATTCAATTTGTTTTTCATTAATTCATATCATACTCACTTTTGAAATATATCCATCTTGGTCACTCCACAATTTCCCTTATGTGAAAGGAGGGTAATTATAATTCAGTAGTTACATTAATAACATATAGGTTAGGGTAAGTTTAAACCCTTACTCAATATTTTTCATTAACACATCATAAAAACTACATGAAGGCCTAATTCTGGACATGCATGATATTTAGTTTACAATGTTACTTTGTTAGTTTTCCAACTCCATTACTTTTGTTTTATTTAGGGTGTACAAGATTCATCAAAATGAATATTTTTACACATGGTATATTATACCCCACACATATTTTAATTGAATTTATATTAATAATTGGGAAGGCACAGTGTAAAACACTAGAAAATCCATATTTTAGAACCTTATAAAGATGTACTTGACATCATAGTGGTAAACCCAATAGAATAATAATTTAATCTTGTTGCAGTTGAGATTACACTAGACAAGATTGTAAACATATAGGTTTACAAGATTTTACATGTGTAGGTTATCATAGAGAAGTGTAAAGTTCAAAAAACTCAATATTACGTCAAATAAAATCAACATAATCATAATACAAACTAAAATTTGAAAAATAGTCAAATTGTGATTTTTTCTTATCCTCTTTTCTAATTCATTACTTTATTATATATTTCATTTGTGATAATTGGGATTTTTTATATTACTCTACCTCATTGATAAATATAAATTATGTATTTCAATTTTGCATGCCTAAATTTATTTAATTGAAACTTTTTTGTATCTATTTTTTTTTGTAAAAACAAAAATTATGATAAAAGGGATTATATTAAATATAAAATGTGAATGTAATATCAATAATGAATTCAATTTTCTATTTTTGATCTATTAATGTAGTGAAAGTAGGTGATTAATACTTAAGTTGGAAAGAATTGAAAAAACAACTATAATTTTCATTGAAGGTTTCACTATTAAATAATGGCAACTAACAAAGCAAGAATAGTTTTGGGAAAAAAATTGAGGGACATCGTTTTTTCCTCTCAAATGTTCAATGGGTCAATTTATAATTATTTATTAAAGAATAAAATTAATATTAATCCCAATGAAAATTCATTCTTGGATGAATATAAGGAAACATGAAAAATTTTAAGTTCATACTAATATAAAGATATGACTATAAATTGTAGTAGGTGTTCCTATATAAAGCATTAATAATTGAAATGTGTTAATATTTTAAAGAGGATAACTTTAAAATGTGTGATCTAAATGGAAGAATAGTTTTTGATACATCTAAGCTTATAATCAAGTAAATTTTAAGGTTAAGGTAAATTTAATTAAATTATAAGAAAGAGTGGGTAACCATTTGGTACAAGGAGCATAATATCTATGATTTACTGAATTATTAGGTTAAAAAGAAATAGAATTTATTAAATTATTTGTATATTCATGATTCATATTCAAGAAGCCATGTTTTTTTTAAACCGTTCTATTAGGAATAATAGGTTAGATCATATTGATATCAATTGGGTGCCATTACTATATAACATATTAAAAGAAGGAAAACTATTTGATTGGGGTCAGTTGATATCCTTTTACTTCCTCAATACTTTTAATCAATGTAATAAAGGTGGTAATTTACACATGGATTCCTATTTCATTTACTTTATTTATTTTATCTATGAATTTAATGTCAAGTTATTTGAACCTAAATCCCCTTTTTGTGGAACTTATTCATGTCATTTGTAATATGTTATATTCTCAAGTGTAATTTCATAAACACCCCTTCATTTGAAAAAACATTATAGTAGTGTTCCATTCATCCATTCATAATTTTTAATGCCCTCGGATATCCCCTAAATAAGATAAGTTATTCAAAATTTTGAAAATTTGTTCTATATTTCAAATTAATACAGTTTTAAAACCTAATGGGGACTTACAAACTCATCATTACATGCTCATATATGTAAATGATATAAATGTTGTCATGGAAATTGATTATCAATTATTCATTAGTGTGTCTATAATTTTGAAATATAATAACCAAGTTATTATTTCCAAATTGCCTTTGACTTAATAGGGAAAATGTATCTATTTGGTTTCTAATGTTAAGTTCAAATGGAATGAAGTAATATAATAAAAACTTATTGAGGATGTATTGTAAGAATGGAACCTAACAAGAGGGTGATTTTTTTGGACTACATTAAAATAATTTACAACAGAAGATATAGTAAAAACCCACATAGAACACCAAACCCATACATAAAAAATCATCTTTATGGATTTTTAAAATCACTAGGAATACATTATCAATCTAATTGGGGTAAATAGTACCAATTATATCAAGATAATGAAAGATAAAGAAACAAAATCTTGAAGTCACAAACATATAGAAACCTCATAATTATGGTTGTCTAAAATTAATTAGGGATCTCAAGTTACATGAATCACTTAGATTTTGAGTCTCCTTAATTCATGTACCTTAATAAATCAAATATTAAATATTATAGTTTAGTTTTAGTAGCTAGTAGTCACGTATCTCCTTATATTTTTTTTTTCATAATACTAATAATTTTATTTTTTATTTAGGTAATATGATTTTTATTTCATTACTGATGATAACATTTATTATGGTGTTTAATGAAGAAGTTAATTTAATTGATATAATATCTAGTAAAATGGCTCATGGAATAAATACAAACTGATCAAGGTACTTCTTTAAGTAGTCAAAGTAGTCAAACAAGTCTTTTTAGGCCTTATTTCTATGATTTGAAAAGCCATATTGAATTTTATAAAATAAATAAAAAAATATAGATATGGGCATTACTAAAAATCTAAAGATAAGTCTGAATTATTAAGATAAGAATATCATGAGCATCACCAAATATAAGATTAAAAAAGGAATCAAAAAGGATATTTCCAATTGAAATCATAATAGATGAATAATACATTGGGAGAATTACTAATAAGGTCAACATATTTTTTAATGGTTTTAATCTCCAATTTTTAAGATCATTTATGCAATTATATCTTACCAAATATATTTTAAGCCATGGTAGAATCAGTAATTAAAATTTCAAATGCATAAGTGATTAGTTGGTTGAGAATAATGGAAGATAAAATAAAAGGTCATGTCATTAATCCCACAAATAAGATGTATATTAGGATATTTTGGATATTAAATTGAACCTTATAAAGGTAAAAAGGAGACTTTGTAAATGGTTGATTATTCATATTGCCTATGTAAAGGAGTGTTATAGGAATCACAAGACTAAAGTATTATGAATAGGTCAACATGGGAGGATTTAAGCTTTTTGGATAAGAGGAGTTAAATTAAGAATTTAATTATTTTTATATTTTGAGTTCAAATTATTGTTTAGTTAAACCACTTCATCTATAATTAAGCTGGATTAGTAGTTATTTGAAATAAATTTTATCTACTATTTTATATGCATTTCAATAATAAACTTGTAAAAATATCTTCAAAGATTTATTTAATTGATGCACCTATGGATACTTTTATGCAGGAATAAATTTAAGAACACATTTAGTTTTAAGCTCCAAATGGTTATTTATTTTTAATTCCTTCGCAATTCTTTACTAATATACACTTTTGGTATTTATTAACTTAATTTATGCATGCCAAATTTAATCGATGTTATTTTTGGATGTTAATTTAGTAATATATCTAGGTGAATATAATTATATTAGATAAAAATAATTTTATGTGATTTATAACTAATATTTTTTTTCAATTTTGGAAAATTATTTGTTTATTTGTGATTATATTATTTAACTAATTAATTTTCCATAATTATAGTCTGCATTACCTTTTATTGATTTGAGCTCATGCTATTTTTGTAATGGATTGGTTTATTTTTATGATAATAATTTTAATTTTAGAACATTGTTATCATATGATACTTTGAATATATATATTTCATAGATTAAATCTATATAGAAATGTTTTTAATAGTATTTAAAAGATTAAAGTCATAAATATAAAAAATAGTGTCAATTTTTCTCATTTTTAAAAAATCATTATTTAGTGTAAATAATTTTGATATTAAAACTAATTTTATTTAATTAAATATAGATGAATATGCTTTTGAAAATCTAAGGTTAATTATATGATAGTCTTGTCTTTAAGATGACCTGAAATTGGAGGGTCTATAGAAAACCCTTATAATCTTTTTCCATGTCAAAAAAATGGACAACAATAGTCTTTTAGTTTATTTTTGATGTGAGGGATCATTGCTAGAAAAAATATAGTGTTTCAAATCCACTAAATATTCTACCTCATTTGATGATCCCATAGGACTTCCACTACATACAAGAGACAAAAAAGGTATTATGTTGAAATTAATTTTAATGTCTAGAATTTTTTATTTTTCACTCACCCATGTCGACATAAGAAATTAGTTTTATAGGTTCTAATAGACTTATCACTCCCATGTCCATAATCTACATACAAAACTATCCTTTTATGTGTTCTAATTTTAAATTCATGCTTATATAACCTACATTATAACTGCTAAGAATGCATCTTAAAGTGGGGGAAATATAGTATTCTAAAATGGATCCTTAGAATTTATTGCATGTTGAATTATATATGTGTTTCACACTTATTTATGTATAGTGAATTTTATTTAAATAAAGTGATATTGATCCTCTATTCAAAATTTTAATCATGAAATCCCCTTTATGCATCCCTAAAATCATCTCCATCTAATTTCTCTTCATTTCTGGTCTTGCTATCAGGACTATTTTGTATGGTGTTGATAGTCTATAATGACCATAATTTACTATCATGGTATTTTATGAAGACCTTATTTTATTTTATTTTTTAAATTTTAGACCTCTTTTAACTAAATGGGATTATCCACCTCTTTTAGATTTTTATGTTTCTAGTCATTGGAAGTCAACACACATGCCAAAATTGTGAAATTAGAATTCAAGGTTAGTTACAAATAGAAAAGTGTTATTATTCAGTCAAAGAATCAATATTGATTAAACATATATCATTGATCATATTCATGTTTCATGAGAGGCATATTCTATTATTCCAAGGTTCTCAATTAATTTAATTTTTTACTACACACAATATGACTATTAGAGGGATATTTGGTGGATAATGGCCATCCAAACCCTAATGAAAGCCAAAAATCCATTTTCATAGACAAAATAGGTTAAATATATAGATATTATAGGTAAAAAATAGGTAAACATGAAAATCAAAGATAGGTAAGCAAAAATATTAACTATGCAAGCAAACCAAGAAAGTAATATTTTATTTTAGATACTTTACTAAGAGAAAAAAAATCCTTCAAACACCTACTAGGAGTGAAGTGTATAATTTAAGTGAGATTTTATTAGATCTAAATCTAGGGTGATAAATGTCACAAATCCATTTACATATTTATAGATTCATATTTTTGTGATATTTATTTTACAATGATATATACAAAATATACCATTTCTACCCCTTTATATTTATTATTTATTATTTCATTTAATAATTATTCATCATTATTATATTTTACATGTGCTTTGGATTATTTATTAAAATTAATTCAATTAGTAACATTATAATTAGGTGAAAGTTCATTTTTCAGGGGCAATGGTTTATTCACATAACCCTACTACATATATTTTTTTAGAAAATAATTACACTTAACAAAAAAAGTCTATTTAATAGACATTATATTTTTTATTGAAAGCATGGAATATATTTATTTAGATAAAAACATATATTATATTATTGGTAAAAAAGGTAAATGTCATGTAAGCACACCCTAATACAAAATCATAATAAAAGTCAAATTGGATTAAAAATCCTAAGAACAAATCAAAAATATAAACTATCAAGGCCCAAAGAAAACTAAAAGAAAAGTTACATGATTATAGAGGCACATGCCACAAGGACAAAAAAATAACCATAAATAAAAATATTAAAAAAAAACTTTTTTATTAGATAGATAAAATAAAGTTGGTTTTATAGGGCTCCAACAACCATAATTTTAAAACAATTAAAGACCCATAGTCAAAAAAACAAAACCCCATGAGCTACAAAATAGAAGTCCTTCAGCTAAACCAATGTAGACCAACATGAAAAAAAACTAAGACAAAATAATATTAACATAAATAGTCCTAAATAGAAATCGAGGCCTCCTTAGAATTATATTTCTCCTATGATGCAACTTGTTTTGTCTCCTTGGTCTTCACTAGCAACAATTCTTAGTTAATTTTGCCTCAGGTTTATTTTCATGCTTGGAATCTTGTCTTTTTTAGCTAACATGTTGGTCAATTTTAAAATAAATAGTGGATGATCAATTAATGAAGGGAAGTATCTTTTTTTATCATAAGGCCAAATTTTTATTTTGTAAAGAGTACAAAACCTTTATCACTGACATCCATAAAGATATCTTACAATTCATCAACCATTTAGTAAGTTTTATTTTTTTACACTATGAGAGATTGGGTGATAAAAATAATCTTTCTTATTTGGAAAAAACTAAATATGAGGATTGAAATTGATCAATTACATTAATGATATGATTAAATATAAAACCTTAACCTAAAGTATTATAGATACATTATTTTAGTACACGACCCTTTTCATCATGTTTTTCCCATGTTTTGTCACATTTGGTTCACTTGTGTATATTTAACTATTTTTATACACTTCCTGCCATACACAAGACTCTATATAGACTTTGAACCTTTTAGATGTATTTATTATTCACCCATTTTTATATTAGAGCCTTATTTATCAATTTTATAAGTTATTTTTCCTCATTATGATTTTTTCCTCTAATGGTAGATTATGTGTATGTATGTATGTATGTATGTATGTATGTATGTATATCATTCTACCAAGTGCCAAGCATCATTCAAGGGATGAAAAAAGCCTTCTCAACTTTTCAATTTAGGTATTTCATTAATAAAATAAATTACTTCACATGAGATGGAGCTAGATCTGTCATAATTCCTCCTTATTCAAGACATTATGACATCATACACTTTTATAGAAAGAGAGTTTATGAAAATGTTCATGTAGTTTGTAATGCACTTCACTAGGGAGAGGAGAAAAATATCTCACTCAAAATTAAAATCACTTGAACAAGATAACTACATTAAATATGATTCCAAACATTTGGGATATGTATCCATAACTCCTTCAGGGGTATCCTTATTTATTTAAAATTACACACACTTATCTTACTATAATTTTCAAGGGTTATGTCAAGGATCAAAAAGAAGAAGAAATAATATATTCTACCCATTTATTCTAAATTATGATCACAAAAAAATGTATGATAGTTTACATAACACCAATATAAAAATTATATATATCTAAAAAGTATTAGAATATAGATTCAGAAGATCAAAATAGATTTTATGGTTTTTAAGGTGCTTATTTAGTAGTTTGTTGAATCTATCCAAGGAATATTTAATAGTTCATGTTTAAAGTCTGATTCCATCCTTTGATAGTTAAATATCTAGTTTTCACACAAACCTACATCATCACTTGCAAAACATTTTTCCAACTTTAGAATCTCATTATTCTATCCAAGTGTGTTAAATTATTATCTCTTTTATCATTTCATTTCTATTTGCTTGTTTTAATTATTTATTGTTTAGTTTTTTCATGTTTTTTAAAGTAATTAGGGTTTGATTTTTGATTTTCTCATTTTTAGATCTGTATCTTAAATTATATGGATTAAGCCTTAGCCTAGTCTTTCCATCTCATATGTTTCTACTTTCAAACTACAAACATTTTTCATAAATCAAAACATGTAACCTAGGGTTTATCAAACCCTCAACCCCTTATATCTATTTTTATTGATGTTTGGGCATCATTTTATAATTTTCATGGTTGAATTTTGATTATACACATTTTTTAATCAAACCCTAGCTTTTCATTCACCTTTTTTTTATTTATGTCTACCTTTAAAAATTGGTATGCATGCCTTCATTATTTGAGTGCATACACCTTTGTAATGCTTATTATATGATTTATCACTTAATTTAACATCCTATTTTCATATTTGTGGCTTATTTTTACCTATTTCATTACTCAATAATTATATTAACTTCTTTCATGTTTATCATACTTATATCTTACACCAATTACAAGGTCTATCTACACATCCTAATAAATAAAGTGATAGATTAATTTATGATGCTTGTTGTTGTTTCTTTCACAACATGCCCTAATTTTACCATTGAAATAAAGTAACCTATTTTTACTCTAGAGTTTGATCTTTATTCCTCAAAGGAATTTTGGTATTTTATTAGTTTATGTTACAATTTTATATCTTTCAAATTGCTAAGTGGAATCATATAAATCTATGTTTCATTATTTTGGACTAAATTTGCTTAATACATATGAATCATAATGCCTAGTCAAAGAAAACACATTTAGAGCTTGATTGGTTAAAATATTTTAATTTTCTTGAGTTTGTAGAGTCTAGTCCATCTAAATTATCCTTTGATCATATTTGACTTAGACTTACGAGAATAATTTGGATTTATTTTGGGTTCTTAACAATTTGCTCTTAACAGATTTGGTCTTTGATAGTGCCTTGTTTGTGACTAAATATTCATGATGTCTAACCTTGAAATATTTGTTTGTGGTCTCTTTTTTTTTAAATTTTCCATAGGTTCATGTAATGAAGAAGTGTGTCTCCACCACATTTAACCAGGGACTAATCCATCAAATAATGTTAAGTATGTGAGCCTTCCCCCTGACTCCTCAAGATGGTGATAGGTGTCATCATCATGGAAGTTTGAATCAATCTATGTAGTTATAAAAATATAAGGATATTTGGGATACTTACCCATCATTATATATTCATATCAACACCTTGAATTGATATAAGATGAAAACAATTTTATCTATAAAGCCTAAAGGCTTGAGATCATGCCATGTGGCATGATCTTAGGAGGTTGAGGCTTAGATAAAAGCTAAAAACCAAGATCTCTCCAAGGTTTGAAGGCCTAAGATCACACCATGTGGAAAAATATTAATATATTAGATATTAGAGGAGAGATTATACCATGAAAATATACCAAAGGCCCCGTGATCATGCCACATGACACAATCACGTTCCATCCTATTAAACTTGATAAATTGAGATGATGCCACATGGAATCATACCATGAAAATTAAGGCCATATATTGATGAATAAGAGTCATCCATGTGGACTTGATAACATCATTAAACCCCTTATCATAAATTTGATAGGAATCTACCTACAAAAAACCATAAAGGTTGGGTCTTTGAACCATTGAAAGCTTACCACATGGCAATTATCTTTGGCTTAAATTTGACAACCATTTCAAACATAAAAATTTTCAAAATCAACTGAATAATGGGTATTTTATAAATCTATATTCTAATTCTAATTTGTGATCTTTGCATTAATCTATTGAATATTTAAAAACATAATGTCTTGTTTACTTTAAGATCTTTAGCTATGTAAATGTTTCATGCTAGAATGCAAAATAGTTGTTTAAATCTCACATGAATTATCATATTTTCCTTCATGTGCTTTTTCTCAAAGGTTTTTATGATGACAATTTTATTTTTAGTGTGCAGGTTCAAGTGATTCAACATGTTTCCTCCATGTGTCCACCATCTAAGGATGTTGCATCTAAGGTAAAGTTATTTCAAAATGTGAAGCAGTGTTTGGAAATCCCCCAAGCTCTAAAATTGTGATTTTTGGCACAACCAAGAGGTTAGATCATTAAATGTAAGCTTGAATAAAGTCAAAGTCCTGAGGACCCTAAGTGCCTGAGATCATTCCACATGTCATGATCATGGGAACTCAAGCCCCTCAATGAAACCAAAGGTAGTGGAGAGCCTCAAAGTAAATATGTAATCTCTTAGATCAATGGTTGGTAGGAGCTGATAGTTTGTGAAGGCACCAAAGGAAACATATAAATCTTGAAGACATACAATGTCACCAAATGATGACATCACATGATTTTATTTCTTGAGGTTTATGAAATAATTCCTCAAGATCATTAACCATAGGTATCCTAGATTTATGGATCACATAGTCTAATTACCAATAGACCTAGTAGTAGAGATCCCCAAAGGCTTATGATGTCACCACATGGAACCATCATGGCATCCTAGGTTTGGTAGAAAGTAAATACATATAGGTGATTGCTAAGATTTGTGATCATGATATATGGTAAGATCATGTTAGATCAAATCTGAAAGGTAGGAAACAAAGCTAAGAGCATAGTTGAGAAACTTTAATCCCTGGAACCATGTGGTTGTGGAAAGTGGCATAGTCATGTTAACTTATATCTCATGGGGATTTATGAAAGTAGAAAATAAAGGAGTTTTATTGATTCAACAAAGTAAATCTACTTATCAAATAAAATAACATAATATATAAGGGTAAGCCTAGGTATTTATGCACAAAAAAGATACATAAGATGATTTTGGGTGAATAAAAAAGTGACAAGTGGTAATTTCCTATTTAAAGTGGGCTAACCCATTATAGTTAAGGGGTAGAAGTAAGGAGTTTTTTTAAGGAAATAGAATAAAATAAAAGATGTCTTAAATCTTCCAAATGGAGATTAAGTAGCTGAAGAATTTGAATGCCATGAATAAGCTATAACTATGATCTAAATTACCATAGACAATGATTGAAAAAGTGGGTGGAGATGTAAGGGGGCATTGATAAATGAGAAGAGTTAGTGTATGTATCCAATATGATATTTTAAGGTTCCACCTACTTCTACAGAGGGCATGGGTCTCCTTCCCATTTTAATTTTTAATTTCATATATCTCTCCTATTTTATAGGACATCGAAAGCCTTTCTCAGGGTTGGCTTATTGTGAATTATAATAGAAATATAGTTATACCATACATTTTCTATATTTTTTTACTTTCCTAGATTAATATCTCCCCTTATTTAATTTTTTTGTTATGATATTAGAGTTTGTAATTGAATGACTGCTAAAAATCCTAATTATTATTAATCGACTAACACATCTTGATATTTTGAGTAATGTGGAGCTTGGTGGCCATTTCCTATTCATTGTCAAGATCTTACTCCTCAATAAGAGTATATATGATTACCTCTTGTATAAGCAACTAAACACGGAATTTAACCAAAATGAATAAGTAACTAGAAATATGAAACAACACAAGATATGAGAGACAATACACAATTGTATTAATAATCACTCAGAAGAAAATACAATAAAGAAGATGCCACTTCTTCTCCACACCTTTCAGAAGCTTCCCACACCTCAAGTGTTCACCAGTAATTCTCCTCCAATAGTTCACTCTCTCAATAATGGTCACAACAATCAACTCCAATACAGAGTTGTTCTTCACCTCCACCAGTCAGTAACAACGCTGCCAGTACACCAAGTACACAATTGTACTCCAAGTAGATCTCCCTTTCCTTGCTGCCACCTACAAATCAACAGACCTTACTTACCATGTAGATGTCTCTACAACCTGAAGAACCCTTATCCTTGCCTCACCAAGTCCTCATGATTCTTCAACCAGTACCCTGGTGGATCTCCTAGTAGAACTTGCACAACCTGTAACTCTCCTTGATCATACACACTCAGCACCCCTTTGGAACTAGGAGCTACTCTTTCTCTCTCTTCAAGCACAATGGCTTTCTAGCACACTTTTACAATACAACCCATGAGTATATGATATAGATCTCATGCATACACTAATTAGACTTTCTTAATTACAATAATTAGACTCGTAACTCTAAGACCAAAAATAGTCTTTACATGCAAACTCCCTGTCCAAAAATAGACTAGTCTGAAACCCACATGCAAACTACATGCACACACAGGTTGCCGACGTCAGCTCCTTCCTGACCGATGTCAGCTGACTTATAACCGATGTTGGTTTCTTCTACACTGTAATATGACCGACGTCAGTTGATCAGACTGACGTCAGTTTCCCTGTAACTTGTTCTACAACTCAGCAACCTCCGCAACTTCAACAACCTCCTTCCTTGTTTGCATCAGTGAAGCTTTTAGCTCCAAAACCTAACAATCTCTCACTTGGAGATAAACAATTGCATTGTACCTATACCTATACACCATCTAATTTGTTTCCTAGCTTGTATCCCTCTTCAAGCTCAAACTTGAAGACCAACCACCACACAACCTGTGGTGCACTGCCTGTCATCCAAGTAACCTACCACATCCAAACCTACAAACCCATGTAGTGAAGTCCTTGACCCTGCATAACATGAATCCCTACTACTGGTCCCTCTTAGATACCTGAGAATCCATTGAACTGCCCTCTAGTACTTCTTCCATGAATTGGCTCCAAACTCTCTGACAAGTCCCACTGCTTGGGAAAACTTAGGTCTACACCAGACCTCATGTGATTTCAAACACTATTCTAAGCTCAGCTTGAACTGTCTAGCCCTTGGTGTGCTTACTGGTTTTACATCTTGTGTATTAAACCCCACCAACACTGTCTTCACATCAGCTCCCATTGGAGACAAAAAATCTCCATGTCTCTTATGCCAAAGAATTTTGCTGCTCCCAAATTCTTCATGACATACCTCTAAACTAACCTTACCTTTAGCTCAGAAACTCCCTATATGTATGAACTTGCTCCAAGCATACCATCCACATACAGTAACAGAATAATGTTGCAATCATCATCTAACTTGGTAAAGAAAAAACACAATGGTCACATTGACCTTGACTAAAGCCATGCTTAGTCATATCCCTATCAAACCTCCATTGCCCTGCAGCTTCCTCAAGACCATATACCCTGGCCTTCCATCTCACCTGTCCATTTCCACTCTTCTTTATCCTGAACATCCATTTGTCTCTCAGTACTTTCTTCCAGCTGGCAACTCCACCCAAAAACAATTATTTGGTTCTTCTCCAAGGAATCACATTCCTCATCCATGCCAAGCCCCCACTGTTTCTTGGATCTACCTACTTTGCTTCTTTAACAACTTCCTAATTCTTGACCATCAGTGAGTAATAAGTAGTGTAAAGAAGGGAAATGATGAATTTGAGGCTTACTTACCCTTTCAGTCCTCCATATGGGCATTTGAGACTCCTTGACAGCTTGCTGTCCACCCAAAATCTATCTCAGTGACCGATCTCGGCCATCTCCCAATCTACACCTGACTGACATCAGTTCTCTGTGACTGACCCTATCTACCAACGTCGGTTCCCTAACCGATGCTAGTATACATTCTGCTGATGTTAGTTCTTGTATGACTGATGTCAGTTCCTTCTACCTAACACCACTGACTCTGTTGATCTGCACATGACCGACATAAGTTTTTGTCTGTTTGATGTCAGTTCCTCATGACTGACACTGGTACTTGTGTTCACCTGTGAGTGATGAATTTTTACCCATGAGCTCCTTTTAGATCAAACCCTTGTCCATATCAACATAGCCCTACTTAGAATAATTCAGTCCCCTCAACTGATCTCTATCTATCATCTCCTCCATGAATACCAAGGCTTTCTAGTTCTTAAGTTTGTCAAATATATCTATCTTCCGCTTAAGAACATACATTCCCTTCTTACACATGTGACCAAGCCTACAAAGCCACATCTCTGCAATAGAAGGTGAATTAGTAATATAAGTAGATAGATAAAGGATACCTACTTTCTTACCACCGCCTAATTTAAGTGCATCCGCTGTGAGAGTTACTGTGCATCTCTCATCACCCAACTTTCCTAAAGAAATTAGACTCATCTCCAAGACTGGAACCTGCATGACCTTCTTCAACACCTGTGTGTTACCCGTCTATAATTTTAGCTTCACTTCCCCTTTGCCAACAATCTGACAAGGCTCACCAACCCCTAAATAAATCTCTCCAAAGTCTCCTTGGACATACTCTTGAAAAGATGCTCTATTTCGGGTTGCATGGAAAGAGGCAAAAGAATCTGTAAACCAAGATTCTACTTTATCCAGAGCATCATGTGCTACATCACCTGCAACATCTACTTCTTCATGCTGATCTCCTACCAATCAATAGTCTTTCTTTACCTGCTCTTTCTTTCCATCAATCAGACCATTCGTGCTCTTCAGTTTCTCCATTTGTAGCTTACTTTCTTCTTCCATTGCTA
>JARHVA010001297.1:0-50000 GCA_037957365.1 Torreya grandis | reverse complement strand
TAACCTAAAACAAGATAATAAATCATAAAAACTAAGTTTGTCCTCAAACCCTAATTGAAGGTGTCTTTGAACAATACATTAAGTTCATGCATGATGTTGGTATTTTTGACATAGTATGACAACTTGTAGATGTATTCATTATGCTAGTTTTAAAATAATAGGTTCTCAAGAGTCAGTGATTGTTGGGAATGGCCTTGAAAATGATTATGATACTATTGAATGGCCACAGTCTACCCTTGAAGTGGTATGCTTCTGACCTAGGGGAAACAATATACCTTCCAAGTGTGATGCCCTTGTATGGCATCCCTATAATGCTAAAAATTTTGAGTTTTATTTCCCCACACATCCTCACAAACCTTGAAAATTTATTATGGCTTCCAGCCAAAATAAATATAAAAATAAATTGATTATTTGAACAATATTTAAATCTTGGATGGAGTCACCTCTATAGATTAGAGGGTTTTTATCCTCAAACCTATTTGAAATGGAGGGTTTCTATCCTCAATAAAAGTTGAACCAATTTTTATTTAAATCATGAATAATGAATAATCCATATTTTTTTCCTAACTTATCTTTTTATACTTTCAATTTTCTAATTTCACCCTAACCCTAAGAGTATTTAAAACAATTTTAGGTAATTTTAACCTTTTAATCCATTTAATAAGTATTTCCTTTTTAGCCATGTAATTAATATTAATTTTTGGGTCCCTTTTAGTAATAATAACACTTAAGTGTTATTTTTTGCATTATAAAATAAAGTAACTTAGAAAAATTAAATGAATTATTATTAAATTATTTCCCTCATTTATTATTTTGAAAATGGGACATGACAATATGCCCTTCCCAAAATTGCTTGTATTCAAGAAATTACAAGTTAAACTACTTTGACTCACCCAATATGATCATATTTGTAATACCCAAATCCTAAATCATCCTTGGGAATTTTAAATTATGTATTCTAACTTCATATAAGGCTAATGACTACCACATTTATTCACCACTATGTTTTTATTTTCCTACTTGGTTTCTCCAAAGTGATGAATAATATATAACACTTATTAGAGATTCATAACTATAACCTTGGTTTCCAATGGATCCTTCCATAATGTTACAAGATGTACCTTCGAAAATATGGCATAAATTAGACTATGTATGGGGTGGAAATAAGTTATAGTAGACACATATAAACTAGAATCTCATCTGAATCAGAACTAAGGTGGCTAAAATGATGGTTCCCTTCAACTAAAACATCTTACCAACCTCATTCAATGTTTATACTCCCTTAAAATATGAAAAATTATAGTTGTTCATGACTAAAATCATCAAAACTAGTAATATAAATATGGTGTAACATCCATAAATATGGAAAACCTATGAAAAATTCTATAGTGTAGTCAATGTAAAAGTGGTGGGAAGCCATGCAAATATTGGAAACTCCCCATTAGTAGTTATAAAATAAAGATTACTCCTTCCCATGACTAGAAATCCCTAAAAATCCACATATATGAGTGAAAATGAAGTAATGTAGTGGATAATAATGATGATGAAAATATTGTCAAAGCTAAAAATTAGACTTGTATTTGTCCTGAGTGTGTTCCTTATAACGTTTTATGATAGGATACTATCACCAATCATTAATGATCCTTTGAAAAAATATCCAAATTTCAAGTTACTCCACCATGCTTTTGCTATGATATTTTGATATTCATGTGAATTTATCCTCAAGGTCTTCTTGTGGTGCCCATAACTTCATCAATAGGAAGGATATATCAAACATAATTCCTCAACTCTTGATGGTAATATTTACTCAATAGGAATTTTAGAAGTGAAAAATAAAACACCATATAAAGCTGATCCAAAGTAGACCAAATAAGATACGATCAGAAGGTACAAATTATTTCTAAATCCAAACATCTAGTTTCCCTTACTACTTTTTTTTATGAAAATAACTCTCCATCCTTTTGGTTTTATTTTTAATTTTTAGATCACATAAATCTCTACAAGTTAGGGATTGTTGTACTACAAGGCTAAGTTATTCATACTCCACACGATATAATTCAAACTCATTACTTGTGTGAAGTTGTTGAGGCTCTACCTCTTCAAGGTGATCTTCTTATTTCTATAGTATTTTTACACAAAATTTTGAAGGTGGGGTGATTGAGACTCACTCATTGGCTGGTGAGCTTCCTTCTCCTTGATTTGGCTTATTATGATTAACCCTATATAGCTCATACTATCTCTAACATGGATTATTTCAATGTATTTTTTATTGTCTTTTCCAAATCCATTTGACTTTGGTTGATTATTTCAATGGAAATAACTGATATCATCATAATAAATACTCTTTTATCTGTCACCCATGTCTTTTGTCTGAAGTGGCTGAATTTTTATTATTTCTCTTTGATAGTATCTTAATTATCTTCCACTAATATCACTAGCATGCATGTGATATTAACATATTATGACATATATATTTTAACTTTCCCAACAAGTTGGCAAGAGTAAGGATTTGATACCATTGTAATATCTCTTTTATGAAAATAACTTTGAATCTATTTTTTTTTTTTTTTTACAATTCTACTCAAATATAAAATATTATAAACTAACAGGTGAAAGCATAATGAAAAATAATAAGCAAAATTTAAATTGAGTCTTTATTCAATCTTGGAAGATAAAAACATCATTGTAAAATCTGAATACCAATTATTCCTTGAGAATTCATAAAACCCTAACCTAAAATAACATAATAAATCATAAAAATAAGTTTATCCTAAAAACCTTAGCTAAATATGTCTTTGAGTAGTACAATAGATCCAGGTATGACATTGAAATTTATGATGGGGTATGACAACCTAAAAATGTATTATGTTGGTTTTGACACAATAGGTTTTTAAGAGTCAGTGATCATGTAACTTATGGTAGTGAATGGTGGGAATGGCCTTCAAAATGATTGTGCTACTATTAAAATAGACATGGTCTACCCCTACATTGGTATGCTTATGCCTTAGGGGTAATGATATGCCTTCCAAGTGTGATGCACTTGTACAAAAACCCTATAATGATGAAAATTCTAAGTTTTATTGGCCCACTCATCCTCACAAACCTTGAAAACTAATTATGACTTCCAGCCAACATAAATCCAAAAATCACCTTATAATTTGAATAATTGTAACCCCTAGATGGATTCACCTCTAAAGATTTGAGGTTTTTTCATCCTCAAACTTGTTTGTAATGGAGTATTTCCATCCTAAAAATTATAAGCTCAACCAATTCTAATTTTAATCATGAATAATTAAAAGTGAATAATGAATAACCCATTTTTTCCCCCTACTTGTCCTTTTATATTTTCAATTTTTCAATTTCACCCTAAACTTAATAACATTTAGAACACTTTTAAGAAATTATTACCTTTTTGGACATTTAATAAATATTTCTTTTTTATCCATGTAATTAATATTTCTTTTTGGACCATTTCAATAGTAATAGTACTTAAGTGTCCTTTTTATACATTATAAAATAAAGGAACTTGGATAAATTAAATGAATTATTATTAAATTATTTCCCTCATTAAATATTTTCAAAAGGGGGCATGAAAATAATGAGTATCATTTTTCACTGATCACCCAAAACCCCATTCTAGCACCTCAATCTAATGTGGCTAATCCCTAGACCTACACATCCCGATCATCTATTCATTGGTTGTCTTGGCTAGACCCCAGGAATTCAAGTGTGTGAAGGTTTACGTGTTTCTTTCAGTGTATATAAATTTAGTGAACTTGATGTGAAAGTCATATCCTTTTATATATTCCTATTTTCCCCCTTTTCTCCACTTTTCTCTCTCTTCCATATATTATGGGTATTAAATACCTAATAGATATGAATAGTCAAGAAATCTTTGATATAACTATAAAATTTTAAACCTATAGAATGAGCCTTCAACCTGGTGGTGACGCCTTAGTCTATAGTTGGAATAATAACATTTTTATGAAAAATATAGAGAATTAATATCAAAAGCATCCATCCAACTCACAAACCAGATCAAAGATAGTGTTCTCTAAGATGCAAGACCCATCTAAAATTGATATCAATCACCCTAATTCCAACAACATGTCCTTCACATTTGGAAGTGGGATCCTCCCTCATATTGAAACTAGATTTTCAATTAGTCTAAAAATCTTAGATTCCTAAAGAAAAATAAATTATGATTAGTACATTTATAGAATTTTTAATCTATAAGATGGGATAAGTAGATTAAAACTACCTTTGCACCCATTCAACAACAACCATAACAACACCAACCCATAGGAGTATCACCCAATGGCTCCTTTAGAGACCTCTAACCCAAACCAATCTACTACTAGACATCAAATATTACCTCTTGAATCTATTATAAATGAAGTCATATGAACCACCACCTCTTCTTCCCCAAATGAATTCATCTCAAACTTAGTGGGTTGCATTAAATATTTAGAGAGTAAGCAAGTCTCTCCAAATCAAGGGATGGACACTAACCCTCCTAAACAAAGACATTCCTCTTGCATTCCCATATCAAAGGTAACTTGCCAACTACCATTTTATCTATATAATCCACCTCTCATCAACCATGCCATAAACTAATATCCCAGGTACATCCTTACTCATGGGGTCCCCTTCATAGTAAATTCTAAAATTCTTCCATAATATCAACCTCCTCTTAAAAAAACTATTGGATGTGTTTATATCTACACCTCTCATAAAAATGTGGTGACAAACATGCCACCACCTTAAATTCCTTTGAGTTATGTGACCACCAATATTCCATCTATATACACTCTATTTCAAACCACACATCTCCTTCTACATATAATTATCTTCCACACTGATATCACATGTATTCCAAGTCCACTTAGTTAGACAAATTATTTTGTCCCTACTATATCTCACCTTATCAACCACCACCTTTTCTCTCTAGTAGTTTCATGTACACTTCTTATCTTAATCCCCCTATTCAATCCCATCCCACCATGCCTTTGGTGAACTTAAATACTATGAGGATTACATTAAATATATGAAAGAGACCATCAATCAAAACATATGAAGGGTTTTTTTTCCATTTAACCTACCTAACCTCCCCAAGTTTAGAGGGGAAGGAGATACCAATTTTTATGTCAAGGCATACACCACTATGTACATTTAAATATCACATGTTAAACCATGCACTTGACTCCTTGAGGTTAGGTAGAGGTAGCCAATGTAATAGATGGGACATGTATTAGGATGGTTGTTAGATGGAATGGGTGGTTTTAAGGGATTATCATGATGGAAATAAAATACCTCAATAACATCATGGTGGTCATTTATAGCATTAAACTATGAATAAATAAAGCACTAGGTTCCTTCGATCTCTATGATCACAAGGAGGTGAAGCTCTTGGTCCATGTTAGGACTGAGGAAATGAGGGATATTATTCTAAATGACTCATGAGAAGAGATTTAATCTATTAAGTTGGTTATTCCCAATAAATATCAACCATAAATGTGAATGATATAGGAAGAGGATAGACCCAAGGAGAATAAAGAGGTGAGAATGAAAAACTAGGCTTAGATAAAATTGTCATGATGACCTCTATTCTAAGGGAGGATGATGATCAATGGACCGGTAATTTTTTATTGTTCCTCTAAGGCATTGAGAGATTAAAAATGAAGTGGGGGATTGGGGTGGAATATAACACCTATATCCTAATATATATATATATATATATATATATATATATATATATATATAAAAGATTCCATGCCAACTATGGGACTAGGAGATCTAACCCTAAGGAAAAGACCTTATATAACAATCCCAAGTGTTTCAAGAAGTGTCATCCAAGAGGGATTAACCAATGCATAAGCATATGATAATTTCTATATAAATTATGAAATATCTTGTGTTTTTATAATCAAGGTTTTGTTTGGATTATACGATTGGACAAGGCTTTTGGCAATGTTTTTGTTTAATTTAGTAATTGTTTTATTTAATGGAAACTAATTAATTAATACAATGAAATAAATAAATTTAGATAGAAATAATAAAACTAAAATTAATGAACAAATACTTATTTATTTATTTTTTTCAAATTATTTTTAATGCATATAATATGTGTGTGTGTGTGTGTGTGTGTGTGTGAGAGAGAGAGAGAGAGAGAGAGAGAGATGAGAGAGAGAGAGAGAGAGAGAGAGAGAGAGAGAGAGAGAGAGAGAGAGAGAGAGGAGAGAGAGAGAGAGAGAGAGAGAGAGAGAGAGAGAGAGAGAGAGAGAGAGAGAGAGATGAGAGTAGAGAGAGAGATGAGAGAGAGAGAGATAGAGAGAGAGAGAAGAGAGAGAGAGAATATCTATTCTAGCTATGCAAATGCTGATTTTTAACTTTTCTAGATTCAAACTATAAGAAGTTGATTTTATAAATGTTTATTGATATGTGGATGGATATAATATGAAAAATATGTTTAATTAAAACTAAAATTATTTAAGAAAAGATATAATATTTCAACAACAAATACTACAACGTTCCTAGAGTTTGCTCTCACCTAAACAAGTTATAATCATCCTAGTTATTGGATGATAGTTATGAACAATGTATTTGAAATGGAAATGAATAACATAAGTTATTATTTTTATGATAAAATTAAGTCACTAGTTACTTGTTTAATAATAAAATAACTTGTTTCAAAATTGAAAACTAGTTATTGTAATGGCTATAAATATATGATATAATTTATAAAATTCATATAAGGTATAAATTTAGGATTATGTTGTGAAATAATATATTGAAATGAATACAAACAAACACATAAAACTAATTACTATTTTTGTGCAAGGATGAGAGATGGAAAAAAAATTTCCTATCAAAATTTGATTTTTTATAAAATAAATACTCAAGATAATAAAAGAATGAATGATAAATTAATATAATATACTAAATTAAATAATTAAAATCTAAAGTAATAACTTCCAACCTAATCCTAATGTAGACCAGTTGAAGGTAAGAGATTTGTTGTATTGTGGTCCTAAGTATGTTTGTTCCTTTTGCTTAGATGAAGATGTTAGAAACTCTCCAAAAATGATGGGGAATCAAAAATGAGACAAGAATAGGATAAAAACATCTATAAATAAAGTAACAATTGACTATGGTTGGTTGAAGATACTATTTACAAATACTTGATTACAAGAACAATGGCTTTCCATATCTATAACTATGTAGTCAAACACAAAGCAATCAAAACAAAGATCCAAATAAATTATAGTATATTTTAGCTATAAAGGATTCAAAAATCTTAAGCTCTAATGTAAATGTTTAGATCCAAAATTAAGCCAAAATTGACTTACTTTTAGAAGAGCAATGAAGGCTGTATGAATTAGTTTTAACTAAGTTGAACTAGAAGTTGAACTTATGAGGGACTCAAAATGATTATAAAGAAGAAAGGGAGTGAGTTGGGCATGATTAGAGGTGAAATTGGGTTGTATTATTGAATAAATATGACAATAATTATGTAAAACATGTCAAGGAATGAATCACAAAAAGTTGATTTCAGAAAGTAGAGTAATGGTGATGGAACCACCCCTATTTATAGGGGTAGTTACAAAACTACCACATTTGGGGACAAAACCACTGATATACATTACAAAAACATCATTAATTTAATAATAAACCACCCTACTAGGATAGAGCTATTGCATATGTTTCCACAACCATCATGACAAACCTATCACCAATGTGTTAATTTCATAACATCATAGAGTGGTTTTGAGGGACCTAGGAGAGAGGGAAGAAAAATAGGAGATAATATTATAGATTTCCCATTTGATAATTATTTGAAGGTCATTACATCATCATTGGACCTATCATGTCAAAATGTTGCACCATGAACAAATCGGGTGCATGCATATTTATCCCTCAAGAAGATGCCTTATCATGAATTTACAAGGGTGTAGTCTTAAGTAGTGGCATGAATAAGGGAAATAAAAAATTAGAAATACTTACCTTACTTACCTTGGTGACATAGTGAATCCAGTTGAGACTCTATACAACCTAGAAACAAAAGATGATAATCAAGTGAAATGTGATGAAAAAATGGAAAAAAATACTTAAGTAAATTGTGGACAAGAATACATACCGTACATGTGTGGAATATCATACTACCTAAAATATCCCATCGGGGGACTGAGTCTGACACCAAGTAGTTAAGAACCTATAAACCATAAAACATGTTACAAAAGATAGAAAACCATTAGAATGTCAATTTCAATAATGAGTCATAGAATTTAGTAAGAATAGGATTTGTAAATATGAAAATATGTGTAAAATGTGAGAATATACCAAAATTATAAAGTTTTTAAACTAAACTAACTAATTTGGGGCTCAATATATTTAAAAACTTTATAGAAACCAATTAATTTGTGTTAATCACTTGTGAGATTTATTGAGCTCTAGATTGATATTGAACTCTAAATTTCCTATAAGAGTTTCAAGAAATAAATTAGTCAATGAGAAGAGGATGTAAAATATACCATTGAGAGGAGATATGGGGCAAGATTAGGTAAGTTTTGAGTCCCTTTTCCCTTTACCCCATTTACAATTTTATATCAAATCTTGCTAGAGATCCAGTCAATTTCAAAAAAACTATCTTTAAAATGTTTGTGGGGAAGGGTATACTAATAAAATGTATAAAATTTTCCCAACTAATATATATTTTTAGGATTTTTTAGGGGGATTTGGAGGGCATGTGACCAATGAATTAAACCACCAGTTGGGAATGGAACTTCCAGCCTTTATTGGTCAACGATTACATAACCATCATGGAGGTTATATAACTATCACTATATACAATATGACAATTGAATAACTACCACCAAGGGTGGTTATTCAACTGATTATGGTGGTTATGTAACTACCTATAGTATTTGTGTAACCAATGCATAGGGTGGTTATGTAACCACACCTAAAAACAAGGGTAGTTTCACTTGTTGGAACCAAAATTTGAAACTTACAATTTTTCTTGTTTCAACAGATAGAGTTGGTCTTTAAGATGACTTAAGGTATTTTTATTTTTAGGTACATTACATACATTGGAGTAGATGAGCTAACTTAGGGTCTTTTCTTAGCATTTTTAATGGTCGATGAGATAGACATCCTTGATCATGTTAGGATCTTACAAATTATGTAAGATGGAATTGTTTCAACCTCTAGCTAGTTAATTTTTGATAATTTTCCCTATTGGGACCCTAATAATAACATATTTATATTCCCCTAGGTCTCACGAGAGTAGATGATCACTATTATTGATGTTTACCAAATCACAAGACTTTTCATGACTCATCAGTTAGTATCTATTTGAGTTGATGATAACAACCATGAGGCCTAGAGTTGGGCAAATCACTTAGAATATACTGATACACCTAATGTGGGTATGAAGTATAGATTTCCTAGGTAGAGGGATCAGTGATCCCAAGCCTATAGAATACCATTATGGGTATATTTTCCTCCCAACTAGTGGGAGGGTATCGATAATCTACTATTTAGTTGGTCACCAATTTTGTGGAATAATACGGAGAGGAGATCATGATAATATTAGAGATAAGAGATTTTAACTTGGTCCTACATGGTCTTGTACCACATATTTTTCAAGGGGACCTTCTGATTATCCACCCAATGGTTGTCATGGGTTAAATTTATGAGTGAATCATCCATTATCAAAGGGGAATTACAATTAGAGTGCTTGATGAAATTAGGGCCACCATATGGATGGATGTGGTACCATTATACTATTTTCCCCAAACAATGGGGAATTTTACAATGGCCACCCTAATTTACCTACCCTACTAAGACAAGGTTGGGTAATGGGCTAATGAGGGGGATTATCTTGTAGTAGCTACTAGAGCCATTCAGGTCAAGACATGATTTCATAGGTCAAGGTAAACCCTATAGATAGCGTACCACAATAGTTTAACATTCCCTATATGGGAAACATTCCCACCCCTAAGGTTGTCTACAAGGGCATATGAGAGCTGAGAACTTATCGATTGGGATGATTGGCATGGAATTCACTTGTGATATGGATCCCATCACCTATCTAGTTCAATTAGGAGTGGCACAAGGACCTCGATCAACCCACTATGGGATGAGGAGGTTAGGGTGCAATATGGTAACAACATATAGTCCCACCACCACCACCACCACCATAGTAGGGCCTCACTCATGTGGACCCCACATAGTATCAACATCTAGGAGGTGGAGATAGTGAGGTTATAAAGTATATATAGTTAGAGGAGGACTTGGACATTGATGAGGAGGAGGCCATAGATGATGATTATGATCCCAATTGGCACAAGGGGGACCCAAGTAAAATGGTGATTTATGCATTTCTATTTATAGTTTTCACTTCATGTTATAGTTTAGCTATTCAACTGATATTACATGTTTTGGATTTTTATATCATTGATTTTGTATTCTATGATCACAAATATCATGAGTGTGTGGAGCAACATGATCATGGATACCTTGATCAACATTTTACAGTTGGGCACTAGCCTAACTAGAGACCATTTTGTGATATATCCTAGAATTCTTACATGGATTGGTTTGTACAAATGTCTTTTCCCTAGTGTCCCAATGTCTTTTCCCTAGTGTATCATGTGTATGTAGTGGTGACAATGTTTAGGATAGAGAATAATGTTTTTTTGGCTAAATTGAGGAGAGTAGAGGCCTTGGTAGACATGATGATGGGTGGAGGAGGAGGTAGAGCCTCCAATCACATGACATGGGGGATAGTTTTAGAGGGAGGTGATAGAAGGGGCCACCATATTAGCCTTCAGATTGGAGAGGGTGAGATGGATTTTGAGGGAGGCACTAATATGAGACACCACTATAGTGACATTCCTCTACATCGAGACATTCTCATAGGAGGACAAGCACCTGAGCCTTACTACAGATGTTTTTATTATACCATTTTATATGTTAATTAGTTTTTAGATGCCTTGATGTACATTTGACGTCCATGGAGGTGCTTGTATTAGACATAATTTTTTTGACAATTTTTGACAAACTTGATAATTATGATGTGTGTGTGTGTGTGTGTGTGTGTGTGTGTGTGTGTGTTGGCCTATATTAATGTCTTGCATTCATGTGTTGTGGGTTGATGTCTTTATTGTTAGATTATGCACTAATAATGACTAGGCATGTGATGATGTACCATGTATATCTTTGATTTTGATTTAATGCTATGGAAAATTCTTATGTATATAAGAAAAAAATGTGTGAAAATTATGTAATACTTGAGAAAATGTATAAAGTTATTAATTTTCTAACAATTATTTTTTAGGTGATGATCTATTTATTTTGTTTACATAACATATGACTTTCAACTTGCAATAAGGGATGAAAAAGAGAATAGGGTGAATGTGAGAGGATGAAAAACATAATCAAAATTTTGTATGAAAATGAAGATGACCTAATCCTTGTGAGAAAAGGGTAAAATGTATTTCTTACTAAACTTACAAAATACTAACTTTATTAGTTTGATCTAGAGATAACTAGTCTTGACAGAATTAGTAAATAGGAAAAGGTTTCCCTTTTAAACATAAGCATGTAGGCAAGATATATATATATATATATATATATATATATATATATATTTGGACAATTTTATATTTGATATTTATATTGTATTTGTATTTTATCTTCTATTTGTGACCCCCTACACCTAACCTCATATAATTAGTTAGACACAAGGGATCATCACCAAAGGCTAGATGTAGGTGAGTAAGGGCACCTCTCTCCAATGCTAACCCAAAAAAATGAATAATATGTGAGGGATAACCATTGACGGTTATCAAAGGTGGAGAGATGTGGAATTGGACCTTTTATATTTGCATAATATTTTAATTTTCATAAGAGTGACTATATTTATATTTGCAAGGCCTCTACCCCCAAATATTGGTCCCATGCAACTAGTAAGATGTAAGGGATCATCACCAAAGATCAAGATTTACCAATTTTTTATCATGTTAATGTTTTGATTTAGAATTCACAATAAGAGGAGACTCTGATAAGGACAAGCTTCTAGATTAGACTCTAAGCTAATATTTTCTAAGTTATGTAAGAAGTTGTAGGGAAAATAGATGTACTCTACTTATAAGAACTAAGGAAAGAAATGATGTAATGATGATTTTGAGAATGTTTTATATGGTATAATAGGGTAATGTGATAATGAAATGATGTGATATGACTCATTTTGAAATTTTTATATTGTGTGAATTAACAATCAAATAATCATCAAACAACACATCTGATATGTAGACAAACTTACAAACTATGAAAATGCAATGAAAATAAGATAAATGTGATATGTAAGTGTTAGATATAAAATAATTTTAGGTGAAAATATTTCATAGAATCACTAAACTCCTTTCCCTCTAAACTGCATAATCAATAGAATCTATTTTGAAGTTTTTCATCACCAGGTAAGGGCCTAACTAGTTACATATGAATTTAAGACCTTCTCCTTTATTTTTTACAATTAGATTTTTGAGTCTATAGAAACATTATCCTACATGAATTGAGTGATCATGGACATTTTTTAATTGTCTACACATATGATCAACATAATAAATATGGTTTTTGGCAATAGTGATTGTAGACACCGAAATCGTGTCTACCCCTTGGTCCTTTCTCCCCCCTTAGTCCCCTTTGGTCCACTTAACCACTCCTAACCCATGTCTAATTAATTTGAAATAATTATCTTATTTTAAGTTAATAATTCTCTCTCCCTTGCCACCTCACCACCCTAGGATGCCCTTCTTTGGATTCCCTTCATTCTCCACATGGCCAATATTAATGCCTAGACCCCCATTTCATCCTCTCGCATCCATTTAGCCCGTTCTCGACCATTTCTTCCACCGACCCGCTAACCCGATAGTTGGGAAAATGGATGAAAGTCTATTTTTAGCCTTTTTCCTACCTTCCAACTGTCGACGTCGGTCAACTGTCGATCAACGTTGGTGATATTGCCAGCATCGGTTCCCTTCATAACGGTTTTCTGCATCCGTTATCCACCCTTCACCCCTGTGTTTCATGGGACTCTGGAATCTTACAATCTAATCAATCAATTGGCCAATCTTTCCACCAGACCTCTCACTCTTTCCCTCAAGTACACACAATAGGGTTCTACACCAGCAAGCACAACAGGGACTCTGCCTCAGCCACTCCACTAGCAACAGGGCCTTCACACCAGTAGCACCAATAACAGGCACAAGCAGTCTGCAACATTCCTTCTCTCGCAGATATGAGGTAAGTATTTGCTACTATTTTCATTTCACTATTTCTTTTAATTCATCTGTCATTCAACCTTCTACCCATTTGCAACCTCTATTAGCCTAGACCCAAATCCTTATTTCTCTGTCTCCCTATTGCCTTTGTCTTCTGTCTAACCATATACTCTGTCCATTGTCCCTGTAACTCTGCCCAAACCTCTTCACAGACCATTAACCAAAACCAGACTCTCTCAGACCATCCAAACAACATGAAAACTTGTCCATACCCCTTTTTAGACCTGTCTATAGACCACAGACCCGACCGATGCTGACTGCAGAGACCACTGCCTCCACCGATGTCAACAGACTAATCGACGTCGGTAGACCTTGACAATTGACGTCGGCATACTAACCGACGTCGATGACTGTGACCAGGCTGACAACAACATTCAGGTAAGCATTTGCTTCCATTTCCTTTTTAGTCTTCAATCATTTCAGTACTTTATCAATCTGCCTTTTTATCAAACATTATCTTTATCAATCAGTGGGTTGACATCCCTTAAGGAAGTCTTCGTACTTTTGACATCAAGCTTTTGCTTGGCAACCCACCATCTCCTCATCTAACACCTTCTTTGTCTTAGTCTCTTTCTTTTGCAAGTGTCATCCTCCACAACCAAAGAGGAGTTCTCACAATGTCTGGATAACGGTGCGCACAACTTCATCCAGGTACATACAAGTCTTAGACCATTCTTCTTAGTTTTTTATCTCTCTTCAAATGTAGAAAGTGAAAATAGCATAGAAACATTCTAGCACGCCCGGTGGGACCTTAGGGCCTTCCTTGGGTTCCTTTTATTTATGTTCATATAGGTGCATTAGGTTTCTCCCTTTTCACCTCTTTTTTCTCTTCTAAACGACACCATAAGCAAGAATAAAAAGAACTTTTCTTTCTTTTCTTACATTTCAAACTAGTCAAAAGTCATATTCTCCAACCCTTTCTCAACTTGTTTTCATCCGAACTTAACATTTTGACTTGGGCTTAAAACACATTGCATTCCATTTTTGCTTGCTTACATTTCTTAGTCCACACCTAGTAATTAATAACCACATATTGAATTAATTGTAGTCCACTTTATGTTACACAAGCAAACCACTTGCACCAAATCAAACATCAAACTCACCTGAGACAAGGCCCGATTGGGATTTCATCATCCAGCGGATACCTTACCCATCCCGATGATCCTACTTGGATTTCATCACCAAGGGGAAAGCCCACTCTGTTCTCTGGCAGAGTCTAATCTCTAGGGAAAGTATATTTTGGCTAAGCGAGACCAGCTTATCACTGGGCTCGTGAAGTGAGGGGAGCTTGCTCTTTAGCACCAGGCCATGTACGAAACCTAACCCAGACTCTTGAGCACCTAAACAAACTTGAAACCATCCATAGACTACCTCTTCTAGGACCCTTCTAACAACCAACCTCTCAAACATCACTTTAAGGCATAAGCCAACAGGATTCTAAAGGTTGATTCTTAGGATTTAATGCTTAGGACCTGCTTGTGTTCTTCTATTTTTCTATTCCCATCTAGTTTTTTGAGCTAGTGAGGACGTTCTTCTTCCTTTTCTTTCCAAGAATCTTCAAATTTTCTAAGTTTCTGGAAACCACAGTCACCAGCATCGACTTTACCACTGATGTCGGCCATCTTCCCTCTCTGGCATCGGTTATCTAATCGATGTCGGCCATTTTTCTCACTGACATCAACTGATGTCGGTCACTATCACAGTCCTTTTTTGCCAAAACATCAGCCTTAAAACCTAGCCCTCTTTCTGCCAAAACCACATTCTGAGTTTTTAAAACTAAAAAAACATAGTTTCTAGAACCTGACCCCTCTTGCCTTGAATGGTTTTGACACACAGTCAAACCAAGGCCCTTCTTGACCAAGCGAGGCATCAACCGCTTCTGCCTTCCCTATCCATAACCAGTCCTATAATGGAGTTCCACTCGTAGATCGAAAGAACTCCTACTCAACCGACCCCGACTCAGACCCCCATCGTCTCTGAAGGGGACCAAGATTTTGAAAGATTCTTAGACCTCAATGTCAAATCCCTCTAAAACTATCTCGCAAGAAACCCAACGCGAGACTTTTCGGGTGAAGCAGTAATGACACTAACGCCACCCACTACCCAGCCTTTTGCCTCAACTGTTAACCTAACCATGGCCAATACGCAAAGTTTGGCCTCCCCATCTATTTTTAGACTGACCTCCATCCGGGTTCCATTACCCCCTCAACCACACGCAATTCAACCAAGTTCTACATCATACCAGAACTTGATTGTCTTGACCCATCACACTTTTGTGCCCATAAATGTAGGAGTGTCTACCTCTCCTTTTGCCAATGCCACCACATAACCACCTTTGGCAGTATCTAGTCAACTTATGCCTTCTACCTTCATGACCCAACCACCCTTGGCCTCCACTTCTGTCCCTGTGACTAGTTACACATATGTTGCACCCCTACAAGCGCAACCGACTACGTCGTATGCCCCTTCTATCACCTTTCAAGCACCCCACAACTTAGGGGGTGCCCCATCTGCCAATTCGTCAATAGATCTCATCAAAATGCTGATGGAAAAAATGTCCAGTCTTGAGACCTCTATTTCTGGTTCATGCAATGCTCTCTCGTATGAGCAAATTTGCAATGAACCCATCCATCCTTCCATCCCTATCTGACCATATCCCAACTAGTGGGAGCTTCTTAAATTTACTCACTTCTAGAGTAAGGAAGACCCACAACAACATCTATGGGCATTCAGACATGCCTGCTATCTCATAGCACATGACGATGCGTTACTTCTACGCACGTTTCCCATGTCACTTTCTGGCCCTGCCCTTGACTGGTATAGCTCTCTTACCACAGATTCTATCTTTTCATTCATTCAACTTGCCCAATTATTTCTCGACCATTTTTCTATCAATATCACCAAACAATTCTCGATCACAGACCTCTATTTTATCAGGCAATTTGACGACGAATCAATAGTTAATTTTGTCGCCCATTGGAGAGGCCTGATTAACCAGCACTCCTCCTTGCCTCAACTTGAGCTCATCAAGCTCTTTTCTCAAGCATGTGCTAGGCAAATCTCTTCTAGCTTGTAGATCCAGACATTCCACACTTTTGATGAAGCTTTCACCATGGCCTGAAAGCTCAAACTCTGCGCCATTAAAGAGGATAAGGTCAAATTGCATAATACTAACACAAGAACTACTGACCCTTCTTCTTCCAGACCTTCTTCTTCCCACTCCAAGTCTAAAGGAGTGGCCAAAACTATGGTCATTAGATCACCATCCTCGACAACAACTAATCAATCTCAACCTTCTACATCCCTAAGCATCACTAAATAATTCCAACAACGGTACATCCAGCATTCATACACTCCACTTGGAGAATCATATGCTTCCATTTTGGAAAAACTTGTCAAGCAAGGGGTCCTCAATCTCCCTCCAATCCAACCACCTCAATTCAACCCTTCAAAAGCCCTCCCTACATGGTATAGGGAGGCCGACTTCTGTCACTTTCACCGCATCCACGGCCATGACATCTACAATTGCCAAACTTTCAAAAACATAGTCCAAGACATGATCGACAAGGGGGATCTTGTTTTGGATAACCTGAATGCCCCACCCAACCAACACATTGACATCTTCAAAAAACCATTCCCAAACCATCCTCTTAATCAAAACAATGTCCAAACCTTGACCAATAGCTCCCAAGAGCATGACATACGCATGGTCAACATGGTCTCGCCTCTTGTCCCTGACCAACCTCCTTCACAAGTGGAAGTCTTCATTCATCCATCACAGGATGAAGAAATTTCTTCTCCTATTAGTTTTCCATCTACCTCTCTTATAATGGAGGATGCCTTGACCATACCTATGCCATTAGCCCCACCTCCATCCTTCCTCCCACCAATGGAGGACCCTACCTTGCCTACTCCTCAAGCACAAGTAGGAGGCACCATCATCCCTGCCCTCTACCCTCTTGAGGAGTCACACTCTCCTATTTCTTCTCCACCAAGAGAAGAACCCGTCTCTTTGCCCATTTCAACCAAGGAAGACCCAATCACGGTTTCCTCTTGCCTTTTGCCTGAGATTGCTACATCTCACTCACCTCCGTCCACATCTGAACCCAAACTTGCATCTAACCTCATCTCACACAATGGTGGTCCTCAACCCAAACCAAAGAAGGCCACTAAACTACACTGGAGGATTCCTCCCCCACCTTCATCATTACCTTCAATTTTGGGCCTGCATCCATCCACTTTAATAGGAGTGCTTCCCACTCCCATATCTCATAGAGGCAAGTTGCCTCCATTATCTCCTCAACCCATCAGACATATATCTCCTCCAATCCATCGACCAATGCCTCTTAAACCAAAGTCATCAACCCCCACCACAACAAGACACATAGACCCATTAGCAGGTTCTTATGCCTTGCTATTACGACAATTATTGCAGTCCTTTCGTATCAATCTCCCGCCTCTTAAACCATATCAATCTCTCAGACCAAAACTACCCTAGTTTGATGACACTCAAATTTGTGCATATCATCACATGCCTGGGCATGACACTGAGCATTATTGTGCCCTCAAGGTTGTCATTCACCAATGTCTGGGGAATGACACCTTTCTTCTCGACCATATCAGCAATAAACCTTCAACACCACCCCACTCATCAACTCTCAGATCAAGACCATCTTGGTTTGACAACTCTAAATTTTGCCACTATCATCACACTCTGGGACATGACACTGAGCGTTGTTGCACTCTTAAAGTTGTCACTCATCAACATCAGAGAAAGGATACCCTTCTCATCAAGGATCCTCTTGACCACCCCTTCGACAAATCATCAACACTGACCCATGCTTCTCAAACTTCATCACCTAAATCAGGATCTCCACTCCAGACTATGGTCCCTTTACCACCTTTAACCCCTTTATTCGACATCAACACAATCAATCTGACCACCAAGCCTCATCTGACCTTGACTAATCTGTCAAACATCCTCCCTAGCCACTGGGGGAATTCAATGCTCATCCAAGCCTTGACCAACCCTTCAACCCAGTCTCGACCAAATATCAATCACTCTTTTAATCTTAAACCTTGACTAGGCCTCAATCAAACCTCGACCATGTCTCGACCAAACAAGCATCAACCCAACCTCGACCAAACATTCAACCAACCTTTTAATCATGACCTCGACCACACATCAACAAGTCTCGACCAAATTTGACCAATCATCGACCTAATACCAATTTCAACCCAACCATCGACCAAATATCAACAAATATCAACCAAACACCAACCAATCATCAATCCAGACCTCAACCAGACCTTGATCATGACATTAACCAAGACCTCAACCAAATCTTGACCAAATATTGACCAAACATTAAACCAACCCTTTTAATCAAAACATTCAACCGACCATTGACCAATCATCAATCCAGACCATCGACTAGACACTAACCAATCATCAATCATGACCTCGACCAAACATTCAACCAACCTTTCAACTAGTCTCAACCAATCAGTGACTATATCAACCAACTTCACATCCAACATCAGCACGTGACCAATCTTGAAGAGGAAAATGGGGCAAGTCCACTCCTAATTGACTAGGACCTTATCATAACACACAAGCATGGCCCAGGGACTTATCAAAACTTGAGCCCTTTAATGCCTTGCATCTTCGACCATTCTACTATTAGTCAATTACTGAATCACTTAACATTTAACTTGAGCTCATCCCTTGAGGAATCCCCGTCATTATCATCCTCATTCCTTTCAACCCTGTTTCCCCAACACTTCATCAACCCTTTTTGTCAAGCAGTAATGCTTTGTCCTAATAAAAGGGAACCCTTAACCTCTAGAGGTTCATCCATGGCTAAACTTCAGTCAACAAATATATCAAAATGGGATACCTATCATATCAAATGTCATAAAACTCTAAATGTAGATTGCTCCCTTGAAGGACAGCTACATAATTGCTTTATTACTAGACTGCTCCCTTGAAGGACAGCTAGGCCAAAGTCATATGAAAAGCATTTAAAGCAAAAGTATAGACCACTCCCTCGAAGGATGGCTATGACTAAATATTGCTACATATAGCACTCTTTTTGAAGCTTCCCGCATCGATCAGCTTCACATATATGACCACCAAGCAAAACAACATCCCAATGCAGACTTCCCGCATCGATCAGTCTGCACCCAAAAAAAAAAAAAATGATTGACAAGCTATCAAGTCATGGACATGCCTATAGTCATTCTTGGGTCACCTATAAAAGGGGAAAGGTTCTTCTTGCCACCAAAAAGGGTTACCCCATCCTCTCATATCACATAATTCATCTTATCACCCCAACATACTCAAGGGACTTTGAGCTCACTTAACGTCAAGTGATTCGATTACTTCTCTAGCACAACCATGGCCAACGATGTAATGCATAAACGGGGCTTTTATTCTAATAACCTCTATCTATGCTGTCATATTGGTCCTTGTCAATGAAAGAGAAATATGCCTTTCACTTTCTTTCACACTTTGGTCACATTCAACCAAACCTTTTTCTACCCAACCAAACCAAACTCAACATTTTCAGACCACCAACATCATCATAGTCCATTTCACATAGTTTCTATGGAAAACAATACACATGGAAACTATCGACCAGACACAATTTATGTTAAGCATAAACCAATACTTGTTGAAGCATAAATAGACCTCAATTCATTTTTAGCATACATCCATCACGAATATGGAAAATTGTTAGGGATGAAAGACCTCTCGACCAATGTTACAGAATACACCATTTGGGAAAGGCTATAACATCTTTTTCTCCTCATCATTTCGACACATGACCTAACCAATCTATCAACCTCTTTGACTCCTAGCTTGAGCTACATTAGTCTGAGGCCCCTTCTAATCTGGGCTATGTAGGTAGCACTCAGATGACACGACGTCTTCTAGGGTTAGCTCAACCAACCTTATTTGTTCATCTCTCTGATGGACAAACCTTCTTTCTTCCTTTTGACCATGACTTGCCCTCGACCAAGACCAATCCATTACCTTTGACCCTTCCTCCCTTTTAGGGAGAACTACATTAGTCTGAGGCCCATTCCAATCTGGGCTATGTAGGTAGCACTCAGATGACATGACATCTTTTGGGGTTCGCTCGACCACCCTCATTTGTTTGTCTCTCTGATGGACAAACCTTCTTTCTTCCTTTTGACCATGACTTGCCCTCAACCAAGACCAATCCATTACCTTTGATCCTTCCTCCCTTTTAGGGAGAACTACATTGGCCTGAGGCCCTATAATAGGGGCTATGTAGGCAGCACTCAGTGTTATGAGGTTAGCTCGACCACATTCTTTCGTTTGCCCATCTATTCGACCAGTTATCTATCTTAGCCTCGTCTCAACCAACCACTTTAGAGATCATGCCTATCTCCTCCGACCTTGACCACTTTTAAGATGACTTCACCTTGGTTGTTTTTGCATGTATGTTACCCATGTATGGTTAGCAAAATTGTGCGCATGCCACATTTTTGACCCTCACAAGTATAGGATCGCAAGCCAGTTGATCCCCACTACTTGTGACTTTTTCATGTTTTTGGGAGCACTTCCTAAGCCCAGGATACCTAAAACACGATGACCATTGGAGCTTCAGCTTCGATTGAATAACTTGATCAGCTACGACTAATGCGGGGGCTTAGTTACTTCAATTTTGGCACTCCTCAACCCTCGACCTATGACAATTTGACATGACCATCTCATGAAGTGGTATACACATAATCATGACTTTTTGTAGCATTCACACTCCATCTTCACCATCTTCATCCACTCTCTATCAAATCAACACCTGATTTTAGGTTCCCTTCCCTTGACTCCTGCTTTGAGGGGGAATACCTCATTTATAATTGGGACAACCAACCTCTTCCTATTTTTGTCTTACAGTTCATTCGAATAACCAACAAGATGAAATCAATATCATCCCACACTTGGGGCCATCAACTCCTATTTTTGTCTTACAATTCATCTAAAACAACCAACAAGACAAAAAAGGGGCAAATGTAGACACTGAAATTGTGTCTACCCCTTGGTCCTTTCTCCCCCCTTAGTCCCCTTTGGTATACTTAACCACTCCTAACCCATGTCTTATTAATTTGAAATAATTATCTTATTTTAAGTTAATAATTCTCTCTCCCTTACCACCTCACCACCCTAGGATGCCCTTCTTTGGATTCCCTTCATTCCCCACATGGCCAATATTAATGCCTAGACCCCCATTTCATCCTCTCGCATCCATTTATCCCCCTCTCGACCATTTCTTCCACCGACCCGCTGACCCGGCAGTTGGGAAAATAGATGAAACACTATTTTAAGCCTTTTTCCTACCTTCCAGCCACCGACGTCGGTCAACTGTCGACTGACGTTGGTGATATTGCCAGCGTCGATTCCCTTCATGATGGTTTTCTACATCCATTATCCACCCTTCACCCCTATGCTTCATGGGACTCTATAATCTTACAATCTAATCAATCAATCGACCAATCTTTCCACTAGACCTCTCACTCTCTCCCTCAAGTACACACAATAGGGTTCTACACCAACAAGCACAACAGGGACTCTGCCTCAGCCACTCCACTAGTAACAGGGCCTTCACACTAGCAACACCAATAATAGGCACAAGTAGTCTACAACATTCCTTCTCCAGCAGATATGAGGTAAGTATTTGCTACTATTTTCATTTCACTATTTCTTTTAATTCATCTGTCATTTAGCATTCTACCCATTTGCAACCTCTGTTAGCCCAGACCCGAATCCTTATTTCTCTGTCTCCCTATTGCCTCTGTCTTCTGTCTAACCATACACTCTATCCATTATCCTTTTAACTCTGCCCAAACCTCTACACAGACCATTAACCAAAACCAGACTCTCTCAGACCATCCAAATAGCATAAAAACACGTCCAGACCCCTTTTTAGACCTGTCTATAGACCATAGACCTGTCCACAGACCACAGACCCAACTGATGCCAGCCACAGAGACCACTACCCCCACTGATGTCGATAGACTAACTGACGTTGATAGACCTTGACAACTGACATCGGCATACTAATCGATGTCAGCGACTATGACCAGGCCGATAACAACATTCAGGTAAGCATTTGCTTCCATTTCCTTTTCAGTCTTCAATCATTTCAGTACTTTATCATTCTACCTTTTTATCAGACATTATCTTTATCAATCAGTGGGTTGACATCCCTTAAGGAAGTCTTCGTACTTCTAGGATCAAGCTTTTGCTTGGCAACCCACCATCTCCTCATCTAACACCTTCTTTGTCTTAGTCTCTGTCTTTTGCAAGTGTCATCCTCCACAACCAAAGAGGAGTTCTCACAATGTCTGGATAACGGTGTGCACAACTTCATCCAGGTACATACAAGCCTTAGACCATTCTTCTTAGTTTCTTATTTCTCTCTTTGAATGTAGAAAGTGAAAATAGCATAGAAACAGTGATCTATCATTTGTCTAACATTTCTAGTTCAATAATTCATATCTCTCTATACTCCTCATGATCAAGAAAACCTTGGAGGGAAACATGAAAGTTGTGTATCTCTACATATAAGGGTATCATAACTTCAAATCAAAACATGAGTGAGTAGGGAGTTACCCCTATAGGTGTATTAATAGTTGTTTTGTAAGCCCAGAGTATTAGATATAGATGTAAGTGCCAATCTCATTTAGGATCTATAATAATTTTGACTAATATTTAATTAAGAGTTTTGTTTGTGGATTTAGCCTAGTCATTGGCTTATGGGTAATACAAAGATCCTGAGTGGTGTGATATATATATTTTTAACATAACTCATGACTCTCAAAGTTTTTGAAAGGGGACCCATTGTCTGTAATGATAACATGTGGGACCCCAAACCAATAAATGATTTGATTCAAGATAAAATTTTCAATGACTAAACCCATGATATTTTTTAATGACATATCCTTTACCCATTTATTATATTCTATAGCTATGATAATGAAATGATGACCATATAAAGAAGTAGGGGAGAGATTAACTACTAAATCTAAACTCTATGTGGAGAAGGGAAATGGGGTGACTATGGGCCACAACATCCTAGTGGGAATATGTATCTCAAGTGAAAAATGTTTACATTTCTCACATTTAAAAACATACTCAATGATATAATGGTTTAAAGTCTGCCAAGAAAATTCCATATTATGGATTTTATGATCAGTCATGTGGCCACTAAATTACCCATGTAAATGCCACTATGAAAATGAAAAAGGACCCTTTCTGACTCCTCCTAGTCGACACACTTGATTAACATGACATCAAAGGCTTTAAGATAAAGGATGGTGTCTATAATAATTTACTTAGACATGATGATACAAAGGCACCATTTATATTATGAGTTGGCACCCTCAGGGTAAGTGTGGTTGATTAGGTAATTGATGATATCCATGTACCAAGAAGAAGAGATAATAGTAGGGTTTTCTATGTAGTAAATCAATTCATTGTGAAAGTAAATATCAATGAGGTCATTGAATTTCAAGGGAAAAAACACCAACCAATAAATAATGAGGTATCCTTTATTAGAATTTTGGTAGATGTAAATTAAATCAAACTTTCTTATGAGATTGATGAAGTGCCCAACCCTCTTAGAGAGGGATGGTTGGGTTTAGAAAAGTACATAGGACTTGAGACCTTAAAATAAATCTTGTTTCTTTTTTAAGAATATAATGTTGTAACCATTTGGTCACAAACACTATAGATAAACACTATTTTTTTTGTTGAGTGTATCATGTATCATAATCACCAAGGATATAACTAATGAAATAAATGGTGTGTTTTCTGCTAATATCATCTTGTTGAGCCAACATGCAAGTGAGTGATACCTTAGTTGTTATAATGTAAAGTATCAAGGGATTATATGACTAAGTAAACATAAGGGTATGGGAGACATAATAAAGCATTTTAATGCTTCAAATGCCTCCTAAAAATCATTTATCTAAGTTAATCCACTTGTCTTTTTAAGTATGTTATTGATATAATGAACAACATAGGCAAGATTAGGAATGAACCTTTAGATGGATCCCAGCTTACCTGGGAACATTTTGATGTTTGATTTATCTATGGGCATGAGCATTTACAAATTTATTGAATCTTGGTAGGGTCAATATAAATCACATGCTCAGAGATGATACACATAAGGAATTTTCCATAGGTGACTCCAAACACATTTTTTAGGGTTAAGAGTAACATTGTATTCAATTAAGCATGTTATGATGGTGTGTATCACATCTAAATGGTCTATTCATTATCTCACTTTCCCTAAAAGATCATATATGTAGACTTACACTATCTTATGAATATGATCATGAAACATGTGAGTCATGGCCCTTTGATATGTTTTCCTTGAATTTTTGAGACTGAAGGACATCATAACATAACAAAAGGTCCCCCATGGTATAGTGAAAGAGGTCTTAATTTGGTATTCATCATAAATGTAGATCTGATTATATCCTAAGAATCCATCAATGAATGATAAAAAAATATATCCCATGGTAGCATCAATAATGATGTCAATGGATGGGAGGGGGAAGTCATATTTTGGACATGCTTTGTTGATATTTAAAAAGTATATACATATCCTAATTTAAAAATTCTTATTGATAATAGAGATAATGTTGGATATTCACTTAAAGTAGCACACTTAATAAATTCAACTTTTAAAATTTGGATAACTTCATATTTTACCATCAACATGACTTTAGGATTGATGGGATTGAGATTTTGTTTGACTAGATTTGTTTCAAGCATTGTAACTAAGTTGTGAACAACAACATTAGGTTTGATGCTTACCATGTCAATAAGAGAAAGAAAAGATTTTGAGGGCTTAGTGAGTACCTTCTTATGGTCTTCCACTTCTTATATAGAGTGTGAGATGTAAGCTTAATAAGTCTAAGAATATCCTTAGTCTCAATGTTAATGTCAATGGTTACTTCAATAAGGGAGGCATTTATCTCTATGAATATATTAGTGTATAGGGAAATATTAGGATCTTCACCATCCATATTGAAAAAATTATGTTCATCATCATAGGATAAGTAATCCTTAATTTGGTAGTAGTAATCATAATATTCATTGCCAAGGGATGATGTGGTATAATAGGTGAGGGAGAAACCTCTCTTGTGGTGAAATGATGGGAGGTCATCGTAAGATCACAAGATCTCAATAATAGCCTCATCATTCTTATCCAAGTCAAGGATTAATAGATCGCCATACTTTCTAACATGGGATATGGTTTAGTCATGAAAAGTTTTGAGCACAAGAATTTTTGTCTTGATCAAAACCATGAAATTGGACTCAATATGGTGGGATGGGGTTTAAAGTGTGAAGATTAAGTAGACATGGAGTTAAAAAGTTGATTATTTTCCATAGGTACTACTTCTATAGAAAAGAAGTCAAAATATTTAGTGATCTCACATAAAGTGGTCTTGTATAATTGAATATGCCCATCCTTGATTTGATAGATCTTAGAAACTTGGTTTAAAACCAACTATGAGTCACCTTGGATATTTAATTTTTGAACTCATAAACATTGTGTAATGATCATGCCTAAAAATAGGGCTTCATATTCAACTTTATTATTTGTACACTCAAAGTCTAGCTTGAAACCAAAAGGCATGATTCATCCCTTAGGATATATGAGAATAACTCTTGCTACAACACCTAAGAAACACTTGGTCCCATCATAGTGGAGGACACATTGATCATGTGTGGGAGATGGACAATCATCTATTGAAGTTCCTTTGTCTTTTAACTCAACTATATGCATATTCATAATTTTGAGTAACCCCTCTTAAGGTTTCTAGTCTTAAGACTTAGAGAAGCAATTATCCCATCCCCTTTATGGGGTGAATGGAAGGACTTGAAAAAAATATAAAGGTCTACTCTTGTGTCTAGATGAAATAAGGGAATAGATTTTGAGAACTCAAAAGGTTACTTTCTAAGATGTGGGTTGCAGCAGGTAAGTACCTCAAGAAATTAAAAAAGCTACTTACTAGGCCTTCTCTTTGGTGTGGTAAGTATGCCAATGTAGTTATGATGATTTTTCAGCATGGGTAGTATCCCAAATTATTTATGATTTTTATTTAGGGTGGAATTTTTAGGAATGATTTTGTGTAGACTATAGTACTATTGATAAGACATGGGTAACTCTATTTTTCCTATTGTTATATACAAGAAAGCTCATAAGAACTTAGTGAGTGGATTTCCATGGGGCCCCTTATTCAAAAGGAGGGATAAAACCTCTCCTTAAAATTCATGTATAAGCATAAGATATAATATTCATATATATAGTACCTATTATTAGGGTACAAATATTATCCTTGAGTACTGGCATGGTCGAGGGAGAAAGAATGGTCTAGTTTCATGTTGAGGGATTATAATGTGATGGGAAGTAAAACTAAGTACATGCCAAAGTAGAATGACCAAAATATTGAGAGGAGATAAACAAAATAGATGAGGAAATATAGAAAAATGGTATGGCCCCATCATAGCATGTTTAAAGAGGCTTAAAAACAACAAGAGTAGAATGTGAAGTGTGACTTGCCCTTGGGTGGTTGGGCATTAGGTGATAATGATTATTATTGATGAAACAATTTTTATCAAGAAGGAAATATTCATTATCTAATACCTATATCATAAAAATATTAGGTAAAATATCTAACCCATCTTAGGGTTATTGGATTTGAGACTTATATAAATCATAGGTCCCTACCCCTTATGGGTCAAATGAAAGGACAAGTGGTGTGCTCTTTTCCAAGATGATAATATTAAATGTAACTAGATTTTAAATTACCAAACCGGTGATTAGTTTTGTATTTTATTTTTTTATCTATCACTACATCCTTCTCTTCTAACTTATCTTTTAATAGGGTTTGGATTATTTCAACCATTTTATTTAAGATAACCACTTTGGGCTTCACAGGTTAAATAACATCAACCAAATATGGGGATTTATTTATCCCATTAGTAGGTAGATGGTAATATATGTGTATCTTGGGATACTTATGCATGGTTACTTGTAACATAGCTAAAGTTTAAGGATCACCCTAGGATACAAAGACCTTTCATAGGTGTAGGAACTAGATTTACTGAAATAAGGTTGAATGAATAACATTCATCCTGTGTCCAAGGTTTTCCCAAGATCATATATAGTCAGTATCTTTATTTATGACATATTACTCAATTACAAACATATTGTTACCCATAGTGAATATGAGTATAATGATCCATATAAAGGTATATTTGAGGCTATCATATCCTTATAGGGTATTACACATTGTATAATGGTTGGTTTCCCATAACCAAGATTTTATAGGAAAGAAAAGGGGAAAATTTTTATGGCCACTCCATCATTGACCATGTATATCTTCACATCATTTGTGTCAATCAAAACTTTTATGAATAATACTAGTTCTCCCCTCCTTACCATCTCGGAGTCAAGGGAAGACTACATAAATCAAAGAAATATCCAACATCTCTATATTCATGACTAGGTGGAAACATATGTAGATCAATGTGGTTGATTTGAGCCTATGGAAGAGGAGTAACACTGGATAGATGCCCTAGTCCTATGGTATCAATCAAGCTAACTGATGTATGGGGGATTTCTTGAGTAAATCAAGGAGCACTATGTGGAAGAATGTCATAGTTAAATTATAAATCAAATCATAGTTCCCCATAGGTTTAGGAATAGACTTAGTTTCCAAAATGTTTAAGGGATATAGTGTCATAGGCTAATACTCTCTAGTGCAAGTAATGGAATTCACCTCTTATATAATTTTGAAGTCCAAAAATCATATCATTATAGTTTTGACTTATACTAATAATTGAGGAGCAACATCTATGTTAGTAGTTTCATAAGTGGAGGCTTTGACATCATGATGGCATGCTATCATAGATTTATTATGTTAAATTGGATGGTTCTATGGGCACCCTAATGTTGATTTTGGTTAACATGCATTTGGTCATTATGAAAGGGATTTTTATAGATTGGATTTTATGAATCTAAAGGGTGATAAGGCCATTTTGAAGGGCCTAAGGTTTGTGCCATCATTCCCCAAGAACATATCAAAAATGTTTTATTTGATCTTCTATGAGTATATGAATAAATTTAGTGTACTCCCTAAATTTTTGAGTATCATGTTCGATGACCTGGTGTAAGAGGTAATAGACATTGGGATCATATTCCATAGGCCTTGTGTTCTAACCATGTTGACCAAACCATTATTTATTATTCATTTTGTAATATGTTTGGTTCTAAAACTAGGGGAATTATTCAACATGCTAATATTGATTTTGATTATGGTATTGGTATTTCATGTTACATAGTTATGACTAGTTAAAGTTAATTACATGGATGTTATGAGTAGTATTTTAGATCTTATCACTTGTATTATTAGTGGGATTAATGTCACTCATAGGATGATATTGATTATTATTCACAGTGTTTAGAGTTTTATTCTAGTCAGTGACATCATCAGTAGTGGCATACTTGTTTCAATTGAGTATATTGGGACCTTGATTATTGGTATTATTTGGAATTAAATTCTAAAATTCCCCATTTTTTTGGTTTTGGGTCATGATTCACTCATTGGTCCTATAAGTTCACCAACCACTATCAATATCCACTTGGTCAATCTACAATGCACTCTCAAGAGCTTATTCATAAGATCAATATGGAAATTTTTGAACATCCCTTATCTCCTTATTAAAGGAGTGGAGGAAAATGTCACATATTTCTCATTAATCCATTTGGGGTGCATGGGTAGAGGAATATAAGACCTACCATCATCTCATGATGAAATGAGTAGATGACTCATTGTGTTCTTATTTATGTGTAGGAACTCTTATATGCCAGTATTTAGGAGTTTATTCATATTGAAAGCTTTGAAAATCTTAGCCATGAGTTGGAGAAAATAATGTATATAACCCTTAGGGAGGTGTTAGTTCCATCTAGGGTTTTGGGGAAACTTTTGTCAAAAAACCCATCCAAAAGTAGGAGTTCCCTAACAGTTGTAGCATAAGATTTGACATGTGGATTGGGATCTCCTTCCCCTTTGAACTTGGGAAGGTTAATTAAGGGATGAGGAATAATATAAATTGTATGTTGAGATCAATATGATCCTTAAGGTGTTCACCATAAGTCCCCATGTTTCTAAAGTTTATTGTTGTCATAGTAGGACTAGAGTAAAAAGGTGGGATAACATAGGGTTTAGCTTGGTAACTGCTAGAAGGGATAGTAAAATATTGATAGTGTGACATGGAATAAGCTATAAAATAGTTATCTAGAGTAGTGAATTTGAAATATATATATAAGTAAGGAGGAAGATGGTTATATGTAGGGGAAGGGTGGTTTGTTGTATCATAATATATGTAGTTTGCATGCAGCTTGAGGCTATGTAAGGTGGGATGTAGCTTGTTTATGGAGGATGAGTATACATGGGAGGAACTTAACTTAGAGGTGTGAAGGATGGTGGGTTTTTTACCACGACATAATTTTTTAAAGGTGGAGCATAGGTTTACACACTCCTCATTGAGGTTTGAGTAAGATTTTTATAAGATGGAGGAATTTTAGAAGTGTTTAGGTTTGGGACCCCATGGGTAAGGATGTACCTAAGGGGTTTGTTAGAGACATGATTTAGTAGGGGCACATGATCTTATTAAGGTGGAAACATGTATATTTATTGATATGGTGTTTGATGAGTGATCATGTGGGTGAGATAAAGAGAATAATAAGTTTGTGTAAGATAATTTGGGACCATTCATTTACATGTAATTTATTGGTTTCTCTCTAGGTCATGAATGCAACTTAATAAGGTGTCAGTGAGTTGGTCTAGGATAGTGACTATGTTAGGCCTAAGAATCTCCTATACAAGAGGAGTGGATGTGTGAGAGGGGTTTGTTTAAAGAGGTTATTATATAATAGGAGTTTGATAAGTATTAGTTGTAATTTATACTAGTGGGTTCAATGCATCTTAGATCCTACTAGGGGGATGTGCATCCACTTGAATATGATTAAAATTATATTCTAAGTGGAAGATCCTTATAAGATAATAATCATATTTAGCAACACTTTCTACATTTAGGATTTTTAGGCTAATTGATTCCCTAGTGGAAATGCAAATAATAATTATACCCCCAAGTGAGGGTCATAGCATGAGATTCATGGTTGTTACTGTATGCACATAAATAACATATGTTAAACTATGCACTTGATTCCCTGAGGTCTAACTGATGCAATTAAAATAATAGGTGGGATATGGGTTTGGTTGGTTGTTTGGGGGAATGAGATTTGGGAAAGGTGGTGGTAATGGATTTTCATGATAGAACCAAAATACTTTAGCATCATCTTGATGCTCGTTGATAGTTTCAAGTTATGATAAAATAGATCTCCAAGATCCTTTAGTATTTGATATCACAAGGAGATGAAGCTCCTAGTCAATACTAGGACATGGGAAATGAGGGAGATCGGTGGGTTGACTCTACCCAATCAATGACATCCACTGAGTATGAGTGATATATGATGAGGCTAGACCTAAGGATAAGAAGGAGCTGTGGATGAGAGACTATGATTGGATGACATTGTACTGATGTCCTCTATTATATGGGGGGACAATGATAGGTGGATCAAAAATACATTATTTTTCTTCTTAAGTGTTTATGAAGTCTATGATGAGATGAGGAATGGGAGTGGAGTAGAAGAATTCACATATTAATTCACTACTAATATCATATTGTGTGACAATGGTGGGACCAAGTGATATAACTATAGATAATATACCATGCTTGACAAGCCCAAGTGTCTTAGGAATGGTCATTTGAAGGATGTATTAACACTCCAATATACACCCTTAAAAGAAGGTGGTTCAATTTTATTTAAGCTTGGGGTAATATGGGATTGGTCCAAAGGTTGTGGGTGACCTATAAGAAGAGCAAACCTCTAGGTTATGGGTCTATCTCCCATGGTACATAAAATTAATATCACTTACTAAGACCTACTTATTTTGGGATGAAAAGAGATAGAGTGAAAACTTTAAAAGGAAACATATTCTAATGATGGTGATGCACCAATATTCATCTATCCACTCTTAGATGATCTTCAATCATGTTTATAGATCAAGTAAATAACTATAACTAAGATAAGACTCCTGATGAGTTCCTAAACATAAGTGTTTCATGTGAAGGTTATTTTTAATGCCTACAACCTGAAGGTAATGAAAAGAGGTTTGATTTAGACACTATCAACTAGTTTACTCTTTAACACACTTATAACACTCTAACACATCACATAACCTACATAGGATGATAATATATTAGATAGGTGAATGAGAGGACTTTAAAAAAAATATAAACATCAAACTTTATGCAAATAAATAAACCATAACACACTAATTCTAGAAAAGAAGTCTGTAATCGGTCTTTTCTTTACTTATTCTCAAGGTTTTCAAAGTATAATTTGGCAGAGTTTCATTACACCCAGTTGAGGGATGAAAATAAAGGCCTTACATCCTAAATATATAGGATAATAATAAATATTTAGAATATAATATTGGATTATAATTTTCATGAATAGGTCATAATGGTCATAACCCACTCACACAATAGTTACAATAGCACTCCACACTCTTTTATGCATTACTTGGGCTAACTAGTGTCTTAAATAAGCATCTTTGGGATGTTAAAGTCTATTTTTATCATATTTTGACCTATGAAGATCATATTCATGCCACCTCTTATTATTTTCCTCTCATTTTGATAGTTACAATCATTAAAAAGGTTAAATTAGGCCTCTTCCATGATGCATATAGTGGCCACCTCTTCCTTGCATGTTGACTATGTTGAAGAAACTACCTAAATCCTCCATAATGGCCATGGATGCGAAACTTGATCACCTTAAGGTATAATCACATAGGTTTCATTATGAATCATTAAATTCATATTATCCTTCTACATCCATGAGCATCCCCATTTTGTTGATTAAGGGGGTATACTAGACAAGCAATTTAGTCTCTTAGATATTCACTATTTAGATGGTTATAGAGATTGGATGGAACATTTAGTTGACTGATTTATCTTTATTTACATCTAAACCAACTTGATACACAAATATTTATGCTTTAAAAGTATCTCACACCTGAAATCTTACCCCACTTAAATGACTAGGTCACCTCCTTCTAGCATTTCAAGGTTGCCTATTTGGTGAAGGCTTGAAGAAGTATTTCCAGGAAAAGTTGTAAACATTTTATGATTTGAGAAGGTGAAAAAAATATCATATTACCTCCTCTAATGATATTCAACCCTTGACCTAGTCCTACACCTCATTTTTTTCTCAAAACCTTGTAAAATTATAATTTTTAAGGGTGTTTATACATTATCCGTATAGACCATTACCATAGTTGAAGCCTTATTTGAGTAGAATATATGATCAAAGGGTTTAACATGTAATTTAAATTCATTTTGATGCATTTTATCTAATATCCTCCTAATTAGGTCCTTATTATGGTTTTAGGTAGGTTTAAGAGGGTTTTAGACTCTTAGAAATGGTTCATAAAGGTTAGGACCCTAACCTCTAAACCAATTCCACTGATCTCTTTTAGATAATTTATCTCAACTCTCCCAAATTTATCAGCTCCCCATGAAACTATTTTTTATAGTTATGATCTTACCAAGTTGCCTCTCAGGTGAGAAATGAGCATTTTGAGTAGTTCTAAGACACTTTCAAGCCAAGTGACCAATTATGACTTCTCCCTTGTAAGCCAAAGTGGATCACACACTTTAAAAAACATGATAAACATCTCCATGGTGGTTTAATATGTCATATAATCTTCCTTTGTCCTCTACTCTAGATTTCAAATGGCATTGCCTTGAGGAGGGTGCTAGATCAACAATCTTGAGTGTAGGGTTATTGATTTTTGAGCCCAAGTTGGAGTTTTGGATCAATTATACACTTTTACTATCATTAAATTCACCCCTTAATTCCCTTAAGGAGTTTTTATTAGCTTGAACAAGCCATTTGCTCCTTCTTGTGTGCACATAGTCTCTCATTTAAGCACTAGACCTGATTGTAAGTGGTTATCAATCATGGGGGATAATTTAACTAGCCAATGTGTCATTATATGAGACATAAAGGTACCTCTCCCTCCTTAGGAACATATGGAATTTGAAAATTCTTCTCAACTTCATACATATAGGCTTATAATGGCTCTTTTAGGTCTGATCTATACATTGTACATCTTACACATGCAAACTCGTAGTATATAAGAGTGATCAGGGGACCTATGAAGACCATTAAGACCTTTTAATAGCTCAATTACTTCATTTAGATGCATTTGGAGGTGTAGTTTCTTCATCATATTTGAACCAGGGTTTAAGGAGGTTTTTGGAGGTCCACTATCTTAATGATAGTTCATAGAGGATAAACCTCCAAACTAGAACTTCTTGCCATAGACATTTAGCCTATATAAACCTTTATATCTATTTAATAGCCTTTAGTACCATGAAAACTATACATGGATTTATGAACAAAAGATGGTGTGTTTTGAGCTCTTTTTTAGGCAATTTATGCAGGTTATAGTCTTAACATTTGTTCATAGATTTATCCCCTTGAATCCCAATCACTCCTTCATAGATCTTGAGTCCATAGGGGTTACCAAATTACCATAATATACCTAGGTTTTATTCCCTCTATGATGAAATATATGAGTGTTGATAATGATAACTTGATATGTCTACTTAGAGCAATGGAGCTCAACAAGGTACTAAGATTGAGTCTGACCATTTATTTGCATTCCCTTGTTTGAAACACCTCCATCAAGGTTTAAAACATAATTATACACTTACACATTTCATTGAGTCTATCTAGAGTTTTGAATCTTCCCTTAAAGTGAATATGGGGTCATGAGGGTTCATGGTGGCTTTAAGCCTTATAGGCTCAGATTGGGATTTGGAACTTCAATCCACCTTTAGATGCATAAGTAACTTCAATATTATCCTAGCAGCATCCTCAATCTAGTTGCCATATTTTTCACTTTTTATTATTTTCTCAGACCATCATGTTAACCCTCCTCTCTCTTAAGCCTACCCTAAACATCATTGTCTAGTGTATGGGCTTTAAATGGTTGATGTTGGTGACCTAAGAAATATTCTTTATATCCTTATAGGGATGGAATCAGACCTCAAATATCACATCTTATATCATTGAGGCTTGTCATCTCTTACTCTATTAGTAGTGCTCATTTACATAATCATACAAGAAAAGTCTATGTGTCCTAGGTATGCAAGCTATACTAGGTAGTCACCCTGGGATGGTATCACCATCATATGAAGAATTAAAAGATACATATGTCCTCATCACCATAAGATCCCATTTTACATGCTCTTGGCATTATCATTTACTCTAATCATGCACCCTAAACTAACTAAGTGAGAATAACTCGTTATATATGCTTGATCTATTCTCTTAATCATCCCTTTAGACCTCTTATCTTTGGCACCATTATCTCCATACTTTAATCACCATCCTAGTTTGAGTTTTCCCCTTATGTACATATACCATCTCATGCTCAATGTTGAGGGCACACATTGTCTATAGTAATATGGGTATTGATTCATGCATGTTGATTGATAAGAGGTCTGTTGAATAGGTTTATGAGTTAAGAGAGTGATCTCATAGTTATACTTGAGACCCCAATGGTCTTCTTTATATTCTAATACATATCTTGAAGATAAACATATTCTTATTCATGGCCCCTTCCTTATGTTCAAGGCTCATATGCATATAATTATTTTTAAGGACTTTGAAAAGTGTATCTGAGTTGTTTCCTGTAGGTGATGATCATGCTCTTTCAACATTGCTTATACCTATATAGGTATATTTACTCATGGTACTAATGGAATTTGATAGCCTTATGGAGTATCCAAACCTTGCTTCTATTCCTTGGGCTTGGTTAGAGAGTTCAAACCTATGGGTGATGCTTTTAAGGTCACATGGATCCTAAAACCTATAAATTAGGGCCTATAATGAGGCAAGTTGAGAGTGATAGGTCCATCAGATGATAGAGGTTATTTAAGGGATTGAATTGGACTATTGATTCATACCCAAGATGATATACAAGGACCCTAGGCTTCTCTACTCACCTACTTAATAGAGTAAAACACTTGGAGGTCATTAATCAAGCATATATAGTGAGAAATGGAAACCTAAGACTCTTTGAATATCTCAAATTTTGTTAAACAACCTTAGTTTTTGCTAAACAAGAAAATGAAGGTATTGGAGGGTTATTTGGTAGTTTATTAGCCTATGAGGATATAATGAAATTTGAATATCTTAAAATAAGGACTTTTTCATATGAATACAACACTTCTCTACTACCTTCCACTGTTTTGTAATGACCTCTAAGCCATTATCATGCAACACACTATCCTTCCTTGTAGTGAAACTCAAACATGTAGGTAGTCTCATTTGAAATCATCATTTGAGAGAGTTATAGGTACATATTACCATTCAACTTGAACTAAGGATATCTGAACCACTTTAAGACACCATAATTAAAATTTAAAACACTGTTCAGTCTCAGACATATGCAATGAATATCCATTTTAACCAATGAAAGCCTACTTGAAGTCTATAAATAGTGGTAAATTAGATATTTATTTATCCCATAGGCTCACATGTGTGAACCATAGGTGGAGGATGCCATGTTAGGACCCTAAAAGACTAGAAAAGACATGGATAATCACTAGTTTCATCAAATAAGCCAATAATTTATTGAAACTATCCCCCTTTTTAGCCCTATGTAGGTGAGTAATGTAAACATATTTATTAATTTATTAGTGTTTTTTCATATATCATAGAGGAATAATCTTAAAACTAATTCCAATGATTTTAAGGTCATTAGGTCTCCTTCCTTTGGCTAAGATCTTGGACCCTCACCTTCTCTCACTTGTACAGACTAAGGACAAACCTAAAGGGCTCCACAAAGATACCAAAGAGCTCTATGGAGGAAGGATGTTATTTTTTGTCTCTTTTAGATCTAAAACACCTATATTTATTCATTTTGTGAATGTGTTAAACTCCCCTTATATACCCTTGACTCCATTTGACCAAATCCATATTGTACAAATTCATATAACCCTGTAACTCCTACAAAATAGCTTGATTCCTACATTTTATCATGTTTTTAGACCATGAATAATCATTGGAGGGTAGGATGAGGGAAAATATGGGTTAGAAAATATTTCAAAACACATTTTATGGTTTGAGAAGATGAAGGGGTATGTTTTCACATGTGTAGGGCCCATTTAGTGGTAAATGAAGGTGTTTGACTTGTGAAGAGGACAACATTAACATATGAAATGGTTTTTTCATGGCATAATATAATTCATGAAGGAATTTTATGATGTTAATTATGGTTCTATTGAATTTTTAAGCTCAAATAACATCACATTAAGGTCAAATACCCCTTTTAAGATAATATATATGGCCTCAAGTGAAGGTTTCAAATAGATAACATTTTAATACCTATTAAAAGTCATTATAACATGATAAAGACTTTAATTATGCTATCATATACTCTTATAACATTATTTATACTTATGATTAATCCATATCCTGTATATCTTCAACACACTAGATAGATTCATGATGAGTCATAAGCTGCCATATTTAGTTATCTTCATATTGAGTAGACTTGAACCACTAAAATAACCTTAAGGCCTATTTTGTATATTCAAAAATATCTAAAAACAATTAAAAAACTTTAAATAAGTTCAAATATGGGGTAAATACAACCACTATGTGTTTCATAACATGACAAAACATTAGACCTGTTTTCCTTGACATGACAATAAATGATCTTCCTTTGGATTGTCTTAACACCTCAAGAAACATAAGAAGGGTGAAAAAAAGTGATTTTATCTGGTTATAATTAATGTTTGGACTCATTTCTAGGATTTGGATTATAAATTAGTTAATAGGATGATAAGTAGAAGCCAAGGAAAAGTGTATGAGATCGTTTAGATAATGTCTTGTAATGTGTGCTTACTGGAATGCTGAAGCAAGGCTTTGTAATGTGTGCTTGTATAGATGGAAAATGATTTGTATAAGATTATTGTATATATGTATAAGTATTTTTATAGGATTATTTTATATATGGACAATTATTATATGGGATGTGGTTGCTTGCATGTGTTGACAAGTGTTTTTAACACTGCTTTTGTTAAGTTTTTATTATTTTTTGGATTTTCTTAGTTCTATATAAATAAATTTTTTGATTATTGAAAATTAAATTATAAATGTAAAGGAATAAAAAATATGAAATTAAATGAAATATAAAACTCTTTTTTAATATCTTTCCAAGGTGTATAATGCATGCAAAGCAAAAGAGAAGGAAGTTGTGCTATTGTGTAAGATGCAAAATTTTCTTAGCTTTATTTATATGCAAACTAGATGATAATGTTTTTGTTTATTTTAGGTTAATTTATATGAGGTATACTAAGTATGCAAATTTAACCTATATTTTCAAACAAATTAATAATTAATATGATCTAAAATAGAAACAACACAACACTTTCTTTGGATTTTTTAATTTACTAACAAACTATACTAGCTTTTCAACTTCTCTAATTTGCTATAAGCAAGATTTTATTGAATGGATTTCTAAGATAGAAACAAGAAATTAAATTTATTATTTTAAATAAGATAATGATAATAATTTTAACTCTCTAAGATTAAAAAAATCATCAATATACTATCCTTGTGTATGCACCTATGATTGTCTAAGTTTCTATGATTTCCTAGTTGACTATTCATAGTACAAGAAACTTGTTTAGATAATGGAAAGGAAAATTTGTATTGGTTATAAATATATTGAATATTTTCTAAGATCTTTCCTAGAATGATTGATAAAATGTATTGATAATCAAAAGAAAACTAATCTACTGGAATGTAAACACAATCAAAGCTATCTTTTTTATAACAAAGACATTATAAAGAATTAGATATTTTTCCCTATAAAATTTTATCCTTTTATAAATGTGGAAAATAATATATCAAAATAAATACCACACTAAATATAATCTAATAGAGAAAAAAATGCTTGAAATCAAAGATAACTCCAACTTGACCAAGGCATAGATCAACTGAATTGCATGTGATGTATTTGATAATATAATCCTTAGTATGATAACTCCTTATGCTCTTATAAAAATTATATAAACTCTCTAGATATAAGATGCACAAGCTATGTAACAAGATGGGGAAAAGAAGATACACAACCATAAATAGAGATCAACTGAATTGAGACTAGCTAATGTTCTAGCTTGCAAATTTTGAGTTACTTACAATAATAACACTTCATAAATTATAGTAATGTATTAAAATTGAAAATAATAGAGACTAATTATTTAGGTAATCATAGTAGGATTATAGTTGCAAATTCTTCACAATAACAATTTTTAATGGTAGTTTTTGGATCTAAAATTAGACCAAAATTGACCTTCTTATAAAAAGAGTTGGAAGCTTGAATGGGGGAGTTAAACTTAAGAGGAACTAAAGAGGATAAAAATATAAGAGGGAGTGAGTTATGCCTAATTATAGGAAAACACAAGGTGATAAAAATAAGAAATATGACACTAGTCATGCAAAATGCATCAAAACTAGAGTCACATGAGCTAATTTTGGAAGACATTTAAACTATGATGTAATCACCACCTTATGTAGGGGAAGTTATAGAACCATCAATTTTAATGATGAAACTACCAATATATATTAAGAAGACATTATTGTTTTAATAAAAAATTACCACTTGGTTTCGAAACTACCTCCTAAGTTATAAAACCACTATGTTGATTGTATAACATAAGGGGCAATTTTGTAATAGAGAAGGGCTATTGTGTCACCTAGAGTGGTGGTTCTATAAAACATTATTAGTTTTAAAACAAGGTAAAAGAAGTTATAAAAGATAAAACCAATGGGATAAAAGGGGGTCAATGGAAGATTAGGAAGGTATGAGGGAAGAACTAGAGAGTTCCTTGTGAAGCACAAAATTAGAGATCACTGCATCATCATCAGATTTGTATTGGAAGTTTCACACCATGTATATTTTGGGTACATACATATTCCCTTAGAGAGAGTGCCTTATCATGAGTTGGAAAAGTGTAATCTCAAGCAAGTCATGTATAAAATAAATAAGAGGTTAGGAACACTTACCTTACCCAAATTATAGAGTGAGCTAATCGAGACTCCATGCAACCTACAGATAGAAGACAAAACTCAAGTCTGATTTTAACTAAAATAAAAAATAGACTATGTAATTAAAACATGGAAAGAATACATATCATATGTTTGGGGGAGGTCATATTACCTAGACCATCCTATCAAAAGACTGAACCTGGTGCCAAGTCATCATGTTCCTACAAAACTGTAAAACTTGCTATAAAGAATAGAAAATTTATTTAAAATGTTAGTTTCAAAATCAAGGAGAAATATGACATACGGGCGTATGAGGACCAGTTTACCCAAAAAATTTTGGATCAACAGTCTCTGGGGCTGGAAACTATTGATCCTCTTTGCCTTCCTGCACCTCGAGAAGAGGGTGCATTGGATAAAGATAAATAGAATAGTTGGAGATAGAGATGCATTTTTATAAATGTGAGAAGATCCATTTAAAAAAATAACATGTCAAAATTATAAATTTTTGAACTTAAACATCTAGTCTGGGGCCTAATATATTAAAAAAATTATCAAAAACAATTTAGTCATGCCATTCTTCCTTATGAGAATTTCGAGATTTGGATTGCCAGTGACTGTTTTCAGTGTAAAAGTATTTATAGGGACAAGGGTGATGAGAGGATGATGAACATACTAGTGGGAGGAATTATTGGGCATGATCAGATTAATTTTTCTAAATTTTTAATTTTTACCTCAAATTTAAAATTTTGATTGAAAATTAGATAAATTCTAATGAATTTTAAAATTTTCATTTTCATAATGATTTTTGGAGGGGTAGATTAGGTATTTGTGAGAATATTTGTGACTTTGAACAGATTTTGTGGGGTTTTAAGGGATCTATGAGGACATATGATCGGTATATAAAACCACCAATCACATTACAAAATGACCACCTAGGGTGGTGGTTATGTAACTACCATGGCACAATTACACCACTACCACCCTAGGGTGGTTACAGAACTATTTGGAGTGGTTATGTAGATGTTATTACTCAGAAGTGCACCCTATAAAGAACCTATGCCTATTATCACTTATATTGATACAATGGAAAATATCTAAGGTGTGAGTGACCTTATGATGGAGATAATATGCAAATAAAATGATATTTACATTTAGTACATTAACCCACTTCTCTATAAACTCTCTCAAATAGTGCTTTCTTGACTAGGAAAATGAGTAAAAGAACAATATTAAAACTGAAAATAAAAAAGAAAATTGAAAGTTGGGGTGATGCGTCAATGTTGGGATAAATTATGTTTATAATTAACACACTTTAAAAGCCAAAAAAACTTACATGCATTCACTATATTCTCATAAAATTACTCTTACATCAATATTTCACACAAAGGTCTTGGTAAACACTCACACTAGCTAGGAAGGAATGAATAATGGTTGAATTCACTTTCAGATTAGGTAGAAACTAGAATTAGACACTCTATATGACCTGAAAGATTTATAATTTTCTGAATAAAGGTGAATTATTCATACATAAACCTAGGAAATATAGTAATTCACTAATTTCTAATGAATAATAAACACACACTTCATGAAAGCTTGAGAATGAAGGACAATTCATCTCTTTATTTCTTTAAAGGTAATGCAATACAAAAATTTTGGAAGATTATTTGTAATCCAAAGACATAATAATCTCATAACCATTAAAAAATTAATGTACATATATAAAATAATAACAAATAGAGAAGATAAGAAGTTCTAGATGAGTCCACATGCAAGTCCTAGTTCACTCTTGCTTCAACTGAAAATTCAACTTAAAATTGAACTCCACCTTAACTCCACTTTTAATTACACATAAAATAAAATATTTAATTTAATTTTAAATATTATTTTATATAATATGGTGTGGTAGGAGAGAGTTATATTATTCCTGCATGTTTTAAAAGTCAAAGAGCTCTTCATGCATCTTGAATCTTGAGTTAACTTACTATGATCTTGAATGCAAATTTTGATTTTATTTAGTTAACTATTTTTGGTATTTAATTAACTAATATTTATATTTCATAAATATTTATTTTATAATTTATTTATCTCTACTTTAATCTTGAGTTGACTAGAATTATCTTGACTTCACATCTGGAGTTCAACTTCACTTATCTTGACTTGTAACTTACATGCAACTTGACTTTTTTAAATTTTTGAAATTTAGCCCAAAGAGGGATGTAATAAGAGATAAATTTAATTATTATGTTATAATAAATATTTTTAATTAAAATATGGCCTATAAATATTGACCAAAACTCTAATTCAACTTTTGCATTTTTGCATGTTTTGAACTCCATTTTTGTTGACTTGAAACTTTGACAAGCTTCTTGAATGCACTGTGAGAGCCAAAAAATTTATGGATCTTCATGATTATAATATAGTATGAGAAAAAATATGATTATAAAATTAAAAACATGGTGTAACAAACTTTCAAAACAACATTTCATCTCCAAACTCTATGTACAACCCAAAAAAACACCATTTTATGCGCTCATATGCTCTCTTGTTCTTAAGAAATCCTAATTTAGATTAAGGGGTCTAAAATGAGTTAAAATCCTAAAAAAACTAATAATATTATTTTTTGATAGTTATAAATGGGTTATACCTTTAAAATTTTGAAAATATCCAAAATTCTTCACTAAATTCCCTAAGAAAAATTCACAAAAAAATGCCTGCTTGTTGCCTTGGAGATGACTTGGAGATGTTTTTCAATGAGATAAGCCTATTTTTAATTAGTTTTAATTTAATTATAATTTATTTATGCCTTTAAATTAATTATTAACACTCTTAAATCAATTTTTTCCATTGGAAGGACCTGAAACACTGGTTTCCAACTCCATTTGTGAATAAAAATGTGAAGAAACCTTCATTCCCTTTATGATCATAAATATATATTGGTATTTTATCTATAATTAAGTATATTAAGGACTTTAAAAAAAATTAACTATTCAATTATATCAAAACATACCCCCATGTAAAATTTCAATAGTTTTCATTCAATAAAACTCAAAATATGCACTTTTTATTGTTGATTAGTTTGCCCAATTTCATTTCTAAATACCTGCAGGTCTTTGTTTTGCCATTCTATTGAGTTTTATGAGGCATAAATAACTAATTTTTTTAGTACCTTTAATAAAAATATTATCATTAAAATAATTTTATGTTCTCAAACAATCACTTAAACCTCTCAAAATTTTCATTTTATGATTTCTCTCTTGCTTGCTTAAAACTCTAATGTTTGATCCTTTGCCTTTATTCATAATTTTCCATGAAATTTTGATTTATTAATGTATATAAATGTATTATATTCTTAATAAAATCTCACACAAACTTTATTTTTAACAAATATCTAAAAAATTCAAACATACTTTTTAAAACTGAGCAAATGAGGGTTTAAGAAGGGTTTTAGAGCACCTATTCTTATTAACGAGTTTTAATAAATTTAGGAAAATGTAATATATATATATATATATATATATATATATATATATATATATATATATATATATATATATATATATATATATATATTTAGGTAATAAGGGCCCAAAACTCACCGTAATATAATTTTATCCAAATCCTCTTCACTTTCGTGTACCAAGCATCTGAAAATTGCCTTCACTAGCTTGCAAATAGCTAGTTAGAGGAATAAAAGAAACATCTCTAAAAATTTGGACTTGTGAGTTGTTATTGAAAATTATTTTATCCTTATGAATTTTTTATGATTATTTTAATATATTTTTTTAACTTTAATCCATGAATGGATTCTTATTATAAACCTACACATAAGTAACTTTGACTAATGGTGGCAAAATTGTCAACAACTAGCTCTCTATGAGATGTTATTTTATCATAAACATTGCATCCAAATGTGAAAATTTATTACATTAAAATAATTTAAAGAAAATATATACATTAAAATTTATGGTATATCCTTGTGTACTCAACTTTATAGGGTCATGATATGTAGTTGATGGCATTATGGACTAATGTTAACTATTGACTTGGTTGATTATTTTGACAAGGTTGAGCTCAAGGAATGGGATGAGTTTGTTGATTTAGTTGACATTTTAAAGCTAATTGAATATGAAAAACTAGTTTATTTTCTTTATTATGACTATTCCAATATAGTTTGGATGCCTCAAGATGTTCATTGTGGGAAAAGAATCATAGAATAATGAGATCTCAATAATAACCTAATTCTAAATGAATAAAATAAAATAATTCATAGTTAGTGTCACTCCCTATAAATAGGTTAAACTTTTATTAAAAAAATCTCAATATATGATTGGGTTCATTATATTTATCTCATTTAGGTAATTAAATTTGTATGGTGAATGAAATTTGATAAGGTTAGACCTCGAGAAAATAAATAAATTTCAAAGGTTTCTTGATTAGTAGTCCAACAAGTGAATCTTCCTAGCAAGTTGGGCCTCTGATAATTTTTTTTATTCTTCTAGGTCTTCCATTTGGATAATTATTAAATTTATAAGTGACTAAGAATAAAATACCTCTATTTAGAGCTCATATTCTATATTACTTGGATATTTTCCACTAGAATATGAGCATACACTCACATAAAATGTCCCACCCTATGTTGATGAACTTGTTCTGAGAGTGTCATCCAAGGGTGTTGAGTGATTGGTCAAATTTATTATTTGTGTTATTAAAATTTTGTGTTATTTTATAACTAAATATTTTGATTAATTTGAAATTTGTTTAAGTTTTTATATAATTGAAAATAAATAAGAGTGTTGGAAAGGAAACTAAACTAGTCTATTTGTGTTTTGGAAATGTCACTCAAAATACATAAATGCAAATTTATTTTGTATTTTCAAAATTTATAAGGGAAAATTCTAAATGAAATGATTGTTGGAGATAGACAAAAATTGAATTATTTTTGTGTATTTTTGTAATACAAATGCAAAACATAAATGAGTTGACTAATTTTTTTCCACATTTCTCTAATTTTATATTTAATGAATCTCTATTAAAGACAGTTTTTTTTTTCTATAAATGCACATAAATTAAATTATTTTGATGTTTTTAAGATGAAAAATTCAAATCTAAAATTGATTAACTAAATATTCCTTTTATCTTTCAAAATGAAGAAGTGCATGTAAATGTCTAATTTATTAAATGACTAGAAATAAAAGATGCAATCTGATTTCCTTCCTCTTTTTATGTTTTTAAATAAAGAAATATAGAATAAAAAATAAATTAATTGATTAATTCTTCCTTTGATATTTGAAATGATAGATGCAAATAGAAAACAATTAGTTGATTATTATTTTTTCTATTTGTTGATTTGTGAATAGAAAAATTGAAAAAATAGATAATTTTGAGAATTGGTAGAGAGACATAAAATAATTTGGTCAAAACAAAGAGGAATAAGATTTAATTTTATAAAGATTCATATTTTCACAAGATAGTTTCTTCAACACCAAGAGTAATGAAATATTCTTCTTCTAAGAGGAGTTTTACGGGTCAAATAAGAGAAGTATGAATAAATTAGAGTAATTAATTTTGAAAAGAGTAAAACATTACTACTTGATGATATCTTTATAAACTTACTAAATTTTTTTAATGAGAAATGAAAATTATGTGTGAAAAAAGTAGTGAATGCATTTGAAGAAGTGAAATTAAAGAACATAAAAATTTAGAAAAACTTTAATAAATAATGGAAATAAATTTTTGAATATATATAATATAATATAGGGAAAACATAAAAACTAAAAAAAATAATCTCCAATTTTGTCAAAATAAAATGATAATATAGATAATATGATTGTTGTTGTGCTCCAATCCTTAGGTGTTGTCTCCAATGAAATTAATCAATGTGATTTATGGACCATATATTAGAAAAATTACACAAAATGAAAAATGTGTAATAGATATATGGCTACCTCTTTAAAATGGTAGAGTTAAGGCTACTAATTATTATTTTTCCTGAACTAAATTTCATCGTGCATAGGCATTATTATAAAAATGGGGTGATTATTGCATGTGAGAGTTAATAAAAATTGATTGGGTGTTAAAAAATAATGATTTAAGTCTTAGTAATTTTTATTTATTATTTTATGGGCTATTATAAGGTTAACTAGATGGATAAAAATAAAAAATAAAGTGTTGAACATGAAAATGCATGCCTTGAAAGATAAATTTAGAAGATCATGCAAAGGTGGCTAAATTAATACTATATGTAGGAAAAAATTGTGTAATAATTATCATGGTTAATTAAACCCCCATGAAAGTTCATAAAGTTTTTGGGGAGATTTACACAACCTCCTTGGTGGTTTCATGAACTGTCATGGTGGTTATGCAACCACCCTGGTGATATTGTTGTGTTCCAAAACAATTCCAAGTTTGATAGGTTCATGTTTGTTTTATATAGATTTGGTACTTAGTGAAGGTATAAAAAGTAAAAAATTAAGGTAATAATATAGGGAAGGATTTGAGCATGTGCAGTGTTATTTAGATATCTTTTTCATCATTACCAAATTGGAGAAATATTGCACCATGTAAAATTTATGTGTACATATTGCCCCCTTGGGTAGGCACCCTATTATGAATTATATAGAGATTTTTTTTGAGAATATGTACAATAAAATAAAGGGGAAAGTTAGAAAAGTTACATCACTTAAATATGTGTCTAAGTAAAGTTGTCTAAGACACCCCACCACCTGCAACCAAAATGTGGGAATCAAGTGTATTTTATCAAAAGGATTAAAAAACACCATTTAATAAACTAAAAGATGAGAATTCTTACCATTTATGTGATTGATATAAATACTACATATTACATCCTATCATATGGAATAATTTAGTGATGGAAGAAGAAATGTCAACTTGAAAAAGGCAAAAATGAGTCTCAAACATAAAGGTAAGGAAGTTCTACAAAAATTATGGAACAAAAAGAAAAAATTACTCACTATTAGGTGAAAATTAATACTTCAACTTCATCATATTTAATAATTCATAAAAAACTCACAAACACATCAAAATTTACAAAAATAATTCATATATAATTAAATATGACAAAAATATGTAAATCTAAAATAAAATTGATTATAAATAGGATTTATTTCCAATTTTGGAAATCAATTACACAAATCTATTTACCAAATTTGAAGCTTTGGACCACCAGTGACCAAATCATGAGAAAATATAATCAATAGAGATATCACAAGGTGATGATGGTATCAACACTAGTGCAAGTAGGTGAGGCACAAATACTAGTGAGTTTCCTATATTTTTCCTCTAAAACCTAGGTTTGGAAAAATTTCTTATTTTTTCCAAGGATGAATGTAATATGAAAAAATGATGTATAAATTTTAGTGGTATCCACATATTTAGGTAAATATATATAATTTTAATTTTTTATGAATTTCTTAACTTTTTTTTTAGTTCTTTGCATTTTGGGGGCACAACTGAGAAAGTTTATGGTGTAGGATGAAACTATTGATTTATAACTATTGTGGTGGTTACATAACTATTGCATTGATTTTGTAAACATTTTATTGTAAATATTAGTGTTTTCACAACTTTCATGGAAGTTTCTTAAGTGACCCTACATATGGTGATGGTTTTTACATAATAGGGTTTTAGAAGGATTTGAAAGACCAATGGTTATGAAATCACCATTGCAATTTTGTAGCTACCCTTGAATATAGTGAATGTTTCACCATAACATGATTTGAAATTCAGATGGAGCATTACTTGGGAGTAGGAATAGTTTCCCCATGTGATTGGTTTTTTAAATAGAGGATATTTACTATTAGATCAAAAAATTATTGGAGGATAGCTTGGGTTTGACTAGTTTCCTCAACAAGAAGGCCAATTTATGACCTTTTCACATATTGATGTATGGACTAGAATAATTTTTAGTTCCCACAAATTTTGCGTGAATGGACCATCACCTTGAATGATGTGTATTGTATTTTAGGTTTTCTTGCCAATAGACGTATCATGACATTATGAGAGGTAACTAACAAGGATGAGGCTAGGATATGGGATGAGTTATTGATAGATGGTGATGTACTTGATATGGGTATAAAGCAGGGGGTGGGACTCATAGGAGTGGAAATATCCCATATCCATACTATTCTTAAGGTCATGATTAGAGCATTGGACTTGTATTTGGTAGTAGATAATGGCAAAGATAGCTTGATATACTATTGGTCTCGTATTTTTATAGATATTCAGGATCATGGGCATTGTTATATCTGGGTGAAATATGTTTATTATTAAACATTAAAGGAGTTATATCATATATCTAGATTGGGTTCCTTCTCTCTAAGTCATCATACTTTATTTATGTGTTGGTTTTATGAGCACATGATTCCTTATAATATGGTATTATCTATTGGTAATATAGAATCCATCAGGGATGTTATGTGGATAGTGATGGTACCATTTAGAGATGTTCCATGAGTAAGTGGTATCCTCAAAACTAATAACATAATTATGTAACCATATATAATAATGGGGGGATAATGGGGAGGTGAGGCCATATAATATGATGGACTCCAAGATATCACAATAGGTGTGATATTATAGGGGGTAGGTTGAGCCAAACATGGTGGCTAGGGTACCACAATAGTTTGACTTGTAGTACATGACCAATCTACTTATGCCCTAGGTGTTTTACAAGGGAGACCAAGATAGGTCAACAAAGGTGGTAGCCTCTAATCCTAGGGAAAATCATAAGAGGTGTTGAAAGAGCCATGATATGATTAGGATTGGGTCAATCCATGATGTTAAAATATTTAGTGTGAAATAGGGATGATAATTGGTTAGAGTAGAGGTGAGATAGGTCCCAATAGTATCATGATATAAAATTAACCAACATTGGTTGAGGGGGTAGAAGATTAGGCTCCTATTGAGGCATATTCTAAGGATAGAGGTGATGAAGAGGAGAAGGTTGAGATGATTTTTGATAAGGAATCTAACCCAAACCAACATGAGGGTGATCCTAATAAGTGAGTTAGTAGGCTTTTATTTTTCCACATTTTATTAGCATGTGTGCATGTGCTATTTTATATTCTATTACTAATTGGTGCATGATGATTCAAGATACTAGTCCAAACCCCTTCCATGTGGCCACTAATTTGAGTATTGAGGATATGTTTTTAAACCTAGGGTTTCCTTCAAGTTTCAATTATAACATTTATTCTCCATATTACCATGTTTAAAAGGATCTAATTAGATGGGGGACTTTTATTTCTTATTTATAGGATTAGGTCGATACCTTGAGTGATCTAATTTCTTCTATATGTGGGTGTGCATTGTCTAATAGACAAACATTAGGTGGAGAGACATCCTAAGCAAGGATTAGTTTCATGAGGCACCATAGTAGGAGCAATATCCCCTAGCGTATATAACTAGGAGGATTAAAAAGGAGATGGAGTAAGAGCCTCAAACAATCTAGCTTTGGAGGTATAAAAGATGATTAGTTAGGACTAGTTCTTAGGACTTGGTGTTATAGTGTACTATGTTTTTTTTGGGATATTTGACCAAAATTTCCGTATCAGTGTATAGATGATATAAATAAACTCAATATATTATTGATAACTACACACACACATGATTCATATTTTTGTTTTTTCCTCTTTCTATCATTTTTTTATGTTTTTAATTTTCACCTTATGCACTTTAGATATCTAGGAATATACAAAATGTTATGGATATGATAATGATAATGTTATAGAGATGCTTATATTTATGGAGTTTAGCATAATGTATTAAAACATGGAATGCAATGATTTATGAAATAAAAATGTGGTAACAACCATCTTGTAGGAACTTACGAGCTACATTTTTCACTTAGCAATTGACACTCAACCTATAACTAATAATAAAAAATGGTAATGAGATGCATGGAAGGATAAAAAGGAAAATCATCTTGTCAAAATATGACAATGGAAAAAATAACGGTCTTGGTACATAGGAGCCGTTGGAAAATTATACTCCATTTCAAGTTTAGATACATCTTTATCATATTTTTTCAAGACTTAGATCAACGTTATGGCCAACCATGATATAATTTATAAGAGGCATATGTTCTCTTTTGGTAGAGGTTTCTAGGAAAGCTTTTTAAGATTTTCAATTTAGGCACTTTTTCATTGTTTTTCTTTACTCTTGTTTTATTTACTTTTTATTACAACCCATATGTGTAGTAGGAAGTAAGGGATTATCATTTAATGGTAAAAATAAGTGATTAATGACATATTTTCCTAATTTTAACCCCAAAAAACTAGTAGGATGTGAGGGCTTATCACCAAATATTAACAAAAGGAAAGGGATGTAGAAATTATTTTCTCACATTTTATTTGAATTAGATTAGATTGAATTTGAATCATGT